>WOVY01010217.1:0-90000 GCA_013436015.1 Rhipicephalus annulatus | reverse complement strand
ACGTCGCCGGGAACCATCAGCTAGGCTGCAAACAGTCGAGGCTGCAACGACACTGTTCACGAGCCCCTTTTACACAGTTGCCGTGGATAACGCCACAGTTAATGAAGGTGATTATAGTGGCTGCCACATTTTTTTTGCATCTAAGTAATAAAGCAGCAGAAAAATTGTAGAAGTTACATGCCAAACAGAGAGCAATACATGCAGCTCCTAACTGCTTCACAAATTCCTCGCTCGTGCATGACAAAAGTCCTCACTCGTTCCCTTGAAGGTGGTTAGCAATAGTCATGGAGCTGTCTGCTTCGTTTTTCCCTCTCTCTCTTTTCTTATTATTTACAATTTGACAATTGTACAATTCATTTTTTTTATTTGGTAGCCTGCAATACTTCGGTGCAAAAGGCAGGGTATTATTTGAGATTTTATTTTTATTGTTTTAAAATTGAATATTTTCCACACAAACCGGTGTGTCTGTCTTTGCAACCTTTGCACTTCCGTGACACAATAAGATCAACCAGAGTCGTTCAAGAACTCTGTATTGTTCACAAATATTGTGTAGATGCTTGAGGAAAAAACAGCATCCTTTTATGCTGTTTTCCCTCAATTTATGACTCAAATTTATGACTCAAGTTTTATTACTCAATTTGTGCAAAGTTTCACTGTATTAGAGTTCTCCAATTTTCTTGAAGGTACGATCAGTCTAAAGGCGTAATCAACCTTCTTAGGTATATTTATTACAGTATTACAGTTCTGACGTGGGCATTACAGTTTCAGGGCATGGGCCGTACTTCTCAACTAGCTATGCAATATAACTAGCGATTCGCAGTTAAGTCAACCAGCATTTTTACGTAATGTTATGCATTTCGAATATATAGAAAAAAACCATTTGAATATCCTTTCGCATTCCTATACCAGCTAGATGTTTCGCTTGAATGGTTTATTTGCACGTTACATTAACAACTACAAGCAATAACTTCAACAACGACCTCGCCGATTTCTCGGATGCTGTTGAAGGAACGCGTGTTGTTCCACTAGTCAAACTTCTCACATACAGGACTGCCGCCCGGAACGAGTGGGCTCGGAGAGTCTTCTTAGGAACTTGTTGCCACATGGCCGCCTCTCTAGAAAATTGAGTTTTCGCACCAGTGCTCCGTATAGCTTCTGCACTTCGCGTTGCGACGTAGGCTTTAGACGCATTGCGAACACAATGGCTTCGCTCAATCTCTGTTGAACCAGGTTGAGAGCATGCTAAAGTGAAGTCGCAAACATTGCGAAAGAGGGAAGTTTTGCTCCCTTGTTAGCCACTAATTTTACTACCACGGTTGCTGTAGAATGTGGAACTGCGGTGGAGTAGACGTGCTATGTTCTGTGGTTGCCAGGTAAGAAAATATACTGGGTAAGAGGAGCGGGGGGCACAGAGTGTTTAGTACGTGAAATTGTTGCCTTTACAAAAAAAGAGATTTCTACCATGCGGCCTCTACGGCAAGGTGGTGAGGGCCACTCACTCAAAGGTACGCTAGGTTTTGTCTTAGGGAAAAAGAGCAAAGACGCGTCAGGTATGAGAGTTTTGCTATTAGAATTTAATAAAACACCTGAAACAGTTACCATAATGTCCAGCTGCGGCCCCACTTCTCATTTCTTTGCATCGTGCACATATGAGTCGTGCAGATTTGAATCGAGCAGATATAGTTAGTTCGATGGCTTCTATGGTGAAATTTATGCGGCGCATATGAGACAGATCTAGGGCCTTGCGCAAGGACCAAAGTACTCGATCGTGAAATACTAAAGGCATTAGAACATTGCCGAAGAAACAACAAAACAAAAGTGTGTATTGAAAATAGGCAAATTGCAGACATAGCCATGGATTATCTAACATGGGCATTTATTCATGAATGTGACGCGAATGAATTTTTTTCCTGTCATTGTCATCATTATTTGTTACTGCATTGCTTTTTGTTTTCATTTTTCGTTGTGAACGGGGAATAGATCAGAGCACACGATATGTGGCCAGCATCACTGCCATCCTCTTATTAACACAATTCGTCTTTATCCCTAGAATGAACAAATCTCACACTGTTTATTCAGGCCTGTATGTTCTGCTTTTGTAAGTTTCTTTTTTGTTGGCAGTTTGCGGTAGCCTTGTAATCAACTATCTCTTCGAATTTCTTCCCTAATCGCAGGTAATTTTTCTGCATATACACATACTTATGCCCAAGTCAACCCTAAAGATATATGGCAGGCTATTTATGACACACTTACGTCAGCTTGCTGAGAATAAAAAAAGCTTGATTGGCTCGATTGAACGAGCATCTCGACTCATTATCAGTGCTCAATGCACTACGCAATGATCTCCCTAGATTAGGACGGCAAACGTAACACAAGAAAACCGTATCAGTTTTTGTGCGTCAGAATTCCTTTCATTAAACCATTGGTTTACTTGTTTCTGTAATATTCTATATAGCATGATCAGTGTCAAGTTTTGTCTAATCCTGTGGTGACCGATTTCTTGTTCATCCGTTTCCAAAACGACAATTCTTGTTTTTATTAATCACCCTCTTCGTGACCAATTTCCCGTGGAGGCTAGGAGGCATGAATCGAGGCCCGAGCAAGCAAGAAGACAACGCAGACCTGCTAGCAGTATCGCTCTGCTAAAGTTACTAGCCGCACACTGTGAGTCTCCTCGAAAGGATGCCCTACAAAGCAAGCAGCACAATGCTTGTGCAGAATAAAAACATAAAGTAAGCAGGCCTGACTCAGGTCCGCCCAACGGATGCTGTAAGCAGAGGGCGTTCTAACTATATAGCGAAGGGATAACAAAAGACGCTGCATTGCGCTATTAACCTGAGTCTGTTCAAGAATGCTAGGTCATGTTCTTTTCCCGAGTTCGCCATATGCGTGCTTGATTAAGGAGCTGATGCGGCTGAAAGAGGAAGGTTACTTTTTAGTAGAATCGAGCCCTACTACTAGTACCCTCAAGAATTCAGAAACCGGATGAAGTGAATTGCGAAAAAGCAGATGGTTCTTTCAGCCTGGATTTTCAGCGTGAAAACAAAAACAAAAACAAGCATAAATATAGGTAAGATGAAGTTGTCACTATAAAGGCCTTTGAAACGATATTCTTTGAACCCGCTAAAGAAAGTTGGAAACTAGCCGCGCTTTCGGAATTCTTTAAGGATACTTATTATGGTGACTATGGCTGCAACATCATGTGGCTTTAATAAAGCCGACGTGGGGCAAATTTACTGGCAGTGGAGAATTGCGTATAGTACCAAAATTTTTTCTAAAAGCTGGTATAAAAAACAAACAAAGCATGGCCAGATTTATGCTTTAATGCCTGCTGAGTGCGCTCCGGAATGTTTTCTACCTAAAATTTAGGACATTTGTCCACGCTCCTCTTTTATTATGTTGTTGCTTAGTTGTTCTACCAATGTAAGACTAAGAACTACAAATTTACGAACATAAATACAAACATTCTGCAGAAATCAGTTTGGTTCCGTAAGATAGTTCTGAATAGAAAAATCGTGCCAATCAAATTTGCCAGTCATGGGTTCTTTCAAATTTTGGAGCTTCGTAATTGTTTTGTAAAATTTGCTGCCATTTTGTCCTGTCTTCAAGAGTTGACTTCATTCCTCGTAAAAGGAACACTCATTGCGCTGTTTTTAATCTTTTTACTAGACTGTCCAGCTGTACTAGTCTTACGGTCTTAAAGTATACGCATCAATTAGCGGCAGTCGTTTTGTGTTGTGCTCTGAGTTATTGATTGACACTCATAATTTCTTTGAAATAAAGTAGCAAGATTATAGTTGCTGCTGCCTGAGTATACGCTCGAACTGGAACGTAGCTGAGTGTACATCCCGTGTACGCCACGTCCGCACGGGAGTTGGACTGTGTGCCAGGACTGAGGACATGCGCTCGTAGTAATATATGGACTTTTTTTGCCTAAAATGATGTGATTACTAGGTAAACCTTAGTATAAGACTGCAGAAAATTTTATCCCCAGCTCGTCGCTAACTTACGCTGATTTCACACAATACACGTGTCTTTGGCCTTCTTGCATTTCATCTCCATGAAAGTGCCACCGCCGCAGCAGGAATCGCTCCCGTGACGTTTTCCTGATTAGCCAAGCACCATTGTCATTGAAACACTGAAGGGAATGTGAATGCAGAAGTCTCCCCTACTTTTCTTTTCTTTTTGCGGGCGGAAGGTGGGAAATCACCTCCTAATTACTTTTTTATGCTTCGTGGACGTCCTCCAACAATTACACGTGCTGATTCTGTTTGATTGTCATCATTTTAAGCAAGTAGTTCCTCAAATTCTCAAGTGTTTATTACAGCAGTTAAGCTGGTGTAGCTAGCTGTCATGTAAGACATAGTAAAGGATTTCGTTTTAAGCATTGTTTTATTGACAATATAAATTTCAACAGCGTTTAGATGAATTTCTATTCTGACCGTGCGTTCCGCAGGAACAAAATAAAGTTATTTCCCTTCCTTCCATTTCTCAATTCCAGGCACATTTTCAACTTCTCAGCTATGATTTTGATGTTTCAATCATCAAGTTTTTTTTTTTGCAGAGTAGGACAAAAAGCAGGAACACGATTGATTAGTTGTCATCAAGGTTTTTCTAATATCGCTCAATATTTCTGATCTTGCCCCATGCACTTTGTCAATGACAACAGAAATAGTCTTCTGCATGCCTCACATTACGAATATAGCAGAGTATACGCAGCCCACACAACAATGCAGTTGGACATTGCTAGCATGCGCTGAATATTCCAGCATAAACCACTGTGTTTTTCTTCCTCTTGCTTGGTGCCCCACCGCGGTGGTCTAGTGGCTAAGGTACTCGGCTGCTGACCCGCAGGTTGCGGGATCCAATCCCGGCTGTGGCGTCTGCATTTCCGATGTAGGCGGAAATGTTGTAGGTCTGTGTGCTCAGATTCGGATGCACGTTAAAGAAACCCAGGTGGTCAAAATTTCCGGAGTCATTCAGTACGGTGTCTCTCATAATTATATGGTGGTTTGGGGACGTGAAACCCCACATATCAGTCAATCATTGAATCAATCAATCAATCAATCTATCAATCAATGCTCTTTTTGGGGAGTGAAAGACTAGGCTTTTATTAAATTGGGCGTATCTTTCAAGGGACGTACACACGTATTTTTGTTGCATTTTATAGCAAACTCGGACGCTCATTTGTGTCTTGTGATGAAAATGGGCTGGCCAATGACTGCCTCTCGTACAATAGCTATCAGTATTCAATATGTGTGTCTAATGAATCTGAACAGGAATCGAGATCACTTGAATATGTCTCGTGATTATCCACCGGAATAGGGCATTGGCGGATGAACAGACCGTGATACACTTTAATTAATTTTCTGCAAAAAGCAAAACAATTCCTAAAACGAATATGCATTTTAATGGGAATTCGGAGGCTCTGTGCCCAGATAATTATAAATGTGATAATAAGTATTTCAAATATAATTGTAAAAAAGAATAGTGGACGAAAAATAGACTAAGTTTGCTTTTCCGTCCCCTTTTCTTTTTTACGTTGACACTACTGTGACTTATAATAACACTGCACATCCTTGGTCTCATTCATTCCTGATTCTCATTTTTACAATGGTCAAGAAACAAAACGCAGTGCTTAATTTCACGCTTCGCCGCGGTGGTCTAGTGGCTAAGGTACTTGGCTGCTGACCCGCAGGTTGCGGGTTTGAATCCCGGCTGCAGCGTCTGCATTTCCGATGGAGGCGGAAATGATGTAGGCCCGTGTGCTCAGATTTGGGTGCACGTTAAAGAACCCCAGGTGGTCGAAATTTCCGGAGCCCTCCACTACGGCATCTCTCATATTCAGATGGTGGTTTTGGGATGTTAAACTCCACTTATCAATCAATCTATAAATGCTTCATTTCACCATTTAAAAAAGTTATTTTACTACCATCAAGCTGTAAACTCAGAGGGTTCAATTTCTAAGCTCCACCAAACTATATCTTTGTCAGACAGCGAGATTGTAATTCACTTTCGCGTTTTAAAGCACCTGCGTCAGTTGAATAGATTCTGATGTACATATAGAGAAAAAGTAAGAATCGTATCAGAAAATTCTATGAGCTGAACAGTGAAGGCGACAACACGCAAACAGTGCTGTCGACTGACAAAATCGAAGGAATTTTTTTTGCAATAATAGCTTGTGAGATATCACACAAAGGGCAGATTCTGGCGCCGTAGTTGCCCGCCGCTGTCACCGCTGATGTCTTCACTATCACACAATATAATAAAAGGTCAACAAAGTAATTAATATTTGGCGACATCTCTGCGTGATTTCCTGCAGAGAATGTTGGAAGTTGTTAGTTTTAGGTCTGGAGATATGAAATAAAATATTTATTTGTGGTTCTGCGCGAAAATATTGGCGAGTGCGGCACCTGATTTCGCGCCATCAGGCAAGAATGTGAAGAAAAGAAATTCCTTCGGAACGGAGAGGTACTGATAGGTGGCCGTACCATGTCGTTCCACCTAGGTAGCCTACTTGACCGTTCCCTCGTTTCATCGAAGCGTATAACACGCACTTTTTTTGGTAGCATCGCATGGTCAGCGCAGCGTACGTAGTAAGTACCATGGTTAGAATTAGCTATGTATCTATTTTCTAGGCAGAAAAAGATGCATCTAAAACTTTCGTACCACGGGATGCCTCAAATATGCATAACTTTTGCTTTCTTAATTTAAAATGATTGTAAATGTGAATGCAGCTGCCCTATCAAGATGGATGGGCTATGCGCACAGGTCTAAACACTCACCGGCAGGCTAAATCATTGCACACATAGATCAATGGACAGACAGAACAAAATTTCTGCATTGAAGTATGCCAACAAAGACTATTGTCTCCAAAAAAGAGAGAGAGAGAGATTCTTAATCATAAACTGTTGAACGTCGTAAGGCTATCCTGTGCCTAAGTTTACTTCAGACATTTAGTGAATGAAATCTTTTTGACCTTGCTAGATAGATATAGAAAGATAGATATGTGGGGTTTAACGTCCCAAAACCACCATATGACTATGATAGACGCTGTAGTGGAGGGCAACGGAGATTTCCACCACCTGGGGTTCTTCACCGTGCACCAGAATCTGAGCACATGGGCCTACAACATTTCCGCCTCCATTGGAAATGCAGGCGCCGCAGCCGGGATTTGATCCCGCGACCTGCGGGTCAGCAGCAGAGTACCTTAGTCACTAGACCACCGCGGCAGGTTTTTTTTAACTTGCTATTGAACCAATCCACTGCTTCAGGTGAGTAGGCGCAGTAACGAGCGTGATTTTGTAGTTCCTGACTTGATTTAAACAATGAAGCCATTATGATATTCACAAGCTCTAACATCATCATTCACCTCCTGGATATGCTGTGATTTTTTTTGTGCCAATAAACCAACTTTTGAAAATCTACAATTGGGAAAATTCGGTGCTGCATCAGGAGCTCGTTTAAACACCTCAAAAGAGTTTAGGATTATGATTTCGTTCATGGAGCAGTATGCCAAACCAGTTTGCAGAGATTAGTCGGACTGACCTTCTGCCTAAGTATCCTGGAGTGCCACTACAGATGCATATCGATTAAGTGCACGCTACTGGTAGAAACGCGTCCTTATGCTAGGGCAGCACACACTGGCATTAACCCCATATCAATTTTCAATGTTCGGTCGAGCCGAAGCATGTATTACATTTTAGGGGCGAAACTCCCTAAAGCGGCACCCGTTCGTCCCTCGTAGTAGTGCGTAACATGTCTTATGTTTTAACCTGCAAGTTGGTGCCGATAGGAGATTTCTCCTGTGCGTAGTTGAACAATAAAAAATTCTCAGCGTGCGCGTTAACTAAAAGCCGAATTCTCTTGTATCTCATTTCCCATTAGCAGTCATTGGAATGTACAATAAGCATCATCTGACAAGAAAGGGTAGCTACGTTATACTCGCTGGGCGAATTCTCCTGGGTTTAGAAAGGTTTAGCGAGCGTTGGACCGCAGTGCCATGAATACAACGAACTAGTATACTATGAACTCGAGGTGGTTAAAAGTGGGAAGTAGACACGAAGCGCAAGCCGTAAGAAAGTGTGCGTCTGCAACCTCTCGTTTAGTCCTTGATATTTCCGCTGGATAGCGGTGCTTCTATGTGCGGAATTTATGATTGAAAGATGCAATATGGTGGTACTTGGAGTGTTGACTAGATGGACAAACGGACACACGGACAGATGCATGGATGAACGCATGGATAGCTGTACGGATGAATGAACTCATGGACGGACGCAAGGGAGGATGCATTGACGAACGCTGGAATGGACTCATGGATGGACGTCCAGACGCATTAACAGGCGCACGCATGGACGGGCGGATGGACGCATTGACGGCCACACAGACAGACGCATGGATGAACGGAAGCAAGAATGAATGGACGGACGTATGCTTCGCCCCACTCTCCACATTTACCCCGTGAATATGCTGCCATTTTTTAGAAACAAATATTTACTGTGGGTTGCAGCTTATTTCTTAAGCCAGGTATTTTCGCAACTTTTGTATGCTCTTCAACTTTTCAGTTTATGTGTCGCGACAACATATTTAGGAGAGTGAGTTATAGAAAGTTCGCATCTTTGGGAAACAGTTTCGCATTTTTTTATTTTCCGTGATAGTTCCCAACCCATTAGTCGTTCGTTCTTTCAGGTTGCACTTGTTAATTCCTTGCCTGACATTGTTGTTTCTTCAAATTTCTACATGTGGCCGTACTTGTGGGGATATATGGAGGAAGTCAAATCTGCGCTTCGGTTTCTTAAAACCCACTTTTCAATGAAATATTTGTGCACAGTTTCACGCAAGACACTGTATAAAGATTCGCTATCAATGCCTTGGTCACGCCTTAGATTATAATTTTATTCTGACAACCAACGATGCCGCCGCCCACACCGCAACTTCTGTAAAACGATTTCTTAAGAGCTATTGCATTAAAGAGCTCGAAACGGTATAGCGTGTAACGCTATCCATTCCGCACTGCCCTGGGAGTGTTTATTTAGCACCAGTAGGACAGGAAGTATCAATTGCTTGCTTCTCACTTCTTTTTTTACTAAACTGTTTATTTTTTTCGTTTCACTTTGCAATATTTTGGAATATTTAGAAGTACTGCCTCACTTTTAAACTAATGTTGTCGCAATTGTAACACATTGATGACCTTAGAAAAAAGACCGGAAGCACATAGAAAATTTTGAAATATCTGAGGTGAAGGTCCACGTGTCGGCGTTAATGAAGCTCACAGGGTCGCTAGTGTATTCACCTCACATAACTCGAGAGCGAAAAAACTTTGCGTTTAAATTGCAATCGATGTGTTGATTCTACCACTACACACTCCAAAAGCGACAAGCCCCTGCAATGTGGTTCTCTGATGCCTCCTGAATGATGCGAGGCAATTTACCTAGTTCATGCACAGCCTCTGTGATAGTCCCACGTTCTACCAATCTAGAAGAAGGTTATTCATTGTTGTCAACAAGGGACGTTACGTCAGGGGACGAAAGAGCGATGCCGCGTTCAAGTAATAATTAGGTTGAAAATTGGGTCGATTTGCGATGATAGCATGCGGTAACACCTGTTCAGTGATAATCATTTTAAGCATCACTCGTCCATGATGAGTGATGCCCTAAAAGAAACAGGGTAAGTACGCTTAGTTTAGAAAGGAAGGCATTTTAAATAATGTATCAAATTACCACTTGCTTAAGTTATATAAATGCTCATACCTCTCCAGCGATAAGATTGTGCACTGGCCCGCGCATTACAGGACCTTCATCATTTTGTCTCCACCGAAATGCGACGGCCTCGGCCGGAATCGATTGAGACGGAATCAGGTCCGTAGCCCAGCACTAAACCACTGAGGCACCAAGACGAACGCATTTGAAAGTGACAGAAGCTTGAAATCTGTGTGTGTGTGTGTGTGTGTGTGATTAGGTTTACATATAAATAGCAGTACATATGAACCTTCTTATGATTGCGGAAAGGGTGGTTGTTATTCCAGTTCTGACGCATCGGCAATGACGTACTAGATTGTTTCCGGCCACCCAGACACCCCACTATACAATAAGTAAGAGCATTATTGTTTTTGTTATAGTATACCACGCTGCACGGCAAGTTAAAAGTGACAGAATAGTTTTTTCGTAAAGCTCTTACACTAACATCACAACTAACTTCCAGTACAAATAACAGGAAGTCACAGTTTGATATTTTCTTCTCAAAAATTATTTCTTTGGTTCGCTTCCCAAATAGGACCGGTTATAATTCCATGGTTTAGCTTTTCTTATACGTTGTTTGCAGGAAACACTTTCACATTATTATATTTTTTCAAGAGTGAATATACAAGACGTTTTTTTTTCCTGCCTCGGTCCTGGCATTTCAAAGTATCCTCCCAGACAACCACTGTCTACATAGAATGCAAATGCAAATTCAAAATCAACGCCTATGATAAAATTGACTACAATTAACCACCCATTGCTTAAGCTTCTTCTGAACACAGTACTTCAAAAAAAGAAAAGGGCATCAGTGTTAGCGCTCTACGCAATTTTTTGCGGGAGTGGCAAACATGCAAGTATTGATGCCTGATGCCACGTAAAAGGGAAGCACTGACATTCCGTAAGGAACTGTTATTTCTGTCTTCTAAAAGCCAATAATCTTATGTCTGATGAATCAAGAAATATTAGCGGTATGTCAAGACTGCACAATATTTTGTGCGAGTTTCAGAATAGCAGAAAATAATTGTCAAAATTACAGGATACTCAAACGAATGTGTGTGTGGCATTGACGTTTGAGACCACATGACCTCAATATCACATGATGACACTATGTGACGCCTGCTGACCTGCAGGTCGCGGGATCGAGTCTCGGTTTCGGTGGCTGCATTTCTGATTGAGGCGGAAACGCTGTAGTCCTGTGTGCTCATATTTGGGCGCACGTTGACGAACCCCAGCTGGTCAAAATTTTTGGAGCCCTCCCCTGCGGCGTGTCTTATAATCAGACGGTGGTTTTTGGACGTCAAACCCCACATATCACCATCATCACTTTGTGACGCATTCCAGTGACGTCAGATAACATGACTACAACTGGACAAGTTCTTACGACAGTATGAGGTTTTGTCACATGAGTGCACATAGTTACGTAATCGTATGATATTGTCGCTGCTTCGAGAATGAGCCGATACCAAAGGGAATGAGTGAGATACAGACAAACTAATAACGCTGAAAAAAAGTTAGAATATCACCGCAAGAGCGAAGCGATGAATGCGATAGCAACTACAAAATAGTTATGCTAGTGCTGCCAAGGTCAACGTCGACGTCAACGCCGACGCCAGCGGCAAAATCCAGCCGAGAGTTTTCATATAGTTGCTATCGCAATAAAATGCGATTTACTGTGCATTTTATTTTGCTAATTGTTGTGCAGGAAAGTCATTACGCAAGAAAATTTCTGGTTTTTCAAGTATCAACGCGTAGACTTACAAAGAATAGTTTTTCTACAGATCATCAATCACTCTTTTTTTTCCATCTCCCAACAAGTCGAGTACGCACCACCATCACATTGGCCGACATGCGTCCTTCAAGCAATTAAAGAGGAAATTTCTAGTTGAACAATAAATCAATGCAAACGACCTCCAGCGCAACCTGGTATTTTTTCGGCTACCACGCTCTTGTCCATTCCATTTCCCGCGTTTATCAAGTAACATAACACACAAAACAGATCTCTTTAAATTTGCAGACCCAGATCACGACTTCGCAATTGATCAAATATCGGGCTCTTCACAGGCTTTCAATCTCAAAACAAGCAGGTTGTGCGGTTAGCACGTCCATTACCTGTGGACGTATCTACCTTATCAGCACTGAAGCTTATTTTGGGTTATACGTTTTAACGAGCAGTCTCCAGGGTCTTTTTATTCAAATCAGTCAGCCCAATAAAATTTTAACGCGATAGCGTTTGAGAGCTCGTGTCGCGGAAATTCCGCCGTTGGCGTTGGCACCGTTGGTTGTGAGCAAAAAGTCGTCCGTAAGTGAAAACTTGACGAAGAAGCAAATAAAATAACGAATTAAATTTTCGGTCCCATTGTGGATTGAAGCCAGGCCGTTCACGTGGCAAGCAGGTCTCCTACCAAAAAGTCATGAAGTTACTTGCAGCTTTTTCGCGAAAAAAAACATTACATAGATGCCATGTAGTGGAAGGAGTCTGCTTAACACATTTTGTTTTACGGGTGTTACGACGAAAACGAGCCCATTCGGTGATTTGTTGATGCGTTTGGGAGTTGATCAAGCTACGTCAGAAATTACCGGGTAGTGTTGCCATCTCCGCTAAAACACACAGGAACTTTCAAACAGCTCTAAAAATGGACAACTCTATGTCCATTTTGTAGAAAACATCTCATTCCTTTCCAAAAGACTTGATCCAGCAAACAGCAAACGCTACAGAATGTGCGGCCATCTGTGAGGCATTGTGAGACTTTTGATGGCCTCCCAGGTGGCAAGTGCGCGGCGTATATCTTGGAGGCCATGTGACTTTTGCTTTAGATCAAAGACCTGTGCGTACCATTCGCGCGCGCGCACTGGTACAATCTACTGTATGCGTGCGTGTGCGTGTAATAATACATATTAAGTGTGCACTTAGCGGTTGAAGGGCGCACTAGGGGCCGCCTTTCACTATCACGTGCAATTCGTAAAGGCGAAGCTTAAGGGTCTCCCAATTTTTAAAGACCGTAGTCTTTCTTGGGGACTTTCGACGCAAAAATTTTGATCTGCCTGTCTGTGAGTTTCTCTGTTTGCCCGCTTTTAACAATACCCTAAACGGCACCAAACGATACCCCAAAGGGCCAACCCTATCTCCAGCACCCACCAATAATGTTCAGGCTTCAGCGATCGTAATTGTGCGATAGTCAATTAAAACGCAATTATTGCGCATATCTGAGGCACCATAACGACACTTGAATATTCTTTATTTCTTTTACTACAAACGGCATACATAGGTAATTCTAAGGGCCGTAGCGTTTATCACGCTCCGCTGATCATGCTACACTTGCACGAAAAGGCAAGTGTTTCCAACGCTTTGCCAAAGCGACACGGTAGTGACAACTACCCGTCGCCTTGCGTTCCACACCTTATCACCTCCGAGACGGTCGAGCATGCCACGCGCTTCGTTTTCCAAGATAACTGCCAGATAGCGCTCATGTCTCAAACGTGACGTGACTTTATGCGCTCGTTCGCCTCTGCTGCACACTCGAGGCACTCTAACGCAGCGCCTCCAGAATGCCATTCACCAATTTTTTTGCGCAGAACATCAAATAAACGTTTTGCTCACTCTCTCCAGACGCAAGATTATCATCTTTCGATGGCATTATACAGGGACCAAACAGGGACCATACAGGGACCATATACAGCGACCAGATACAGGGACCATTTTTTTTCTACGTTCTCGTCTTTTTTTATGCGTACATATGATGATACATAGCTCCGAATTTTCCTAAATGTTTAATGCACTTTGTTGAAAACTTCTTCTACATAGCCCGAAAATTTGCCATCATGTGGACATTTTGTGGACGATATACATTTCAAACGAAAGCTTCGAGTGAGTAACGTGGACGCTTTCACAGCGTTGCTCAGCAAATCAAGACGAACCTCGAAAGACATTGCTTACGGAAAGAGAACCTAACTGGTAAGAGAAGTCGAAAGCTTTTCACTCGCTCAATTGCACGTGGTTTAAAGCATACTACGCCTTAGACAAAATGCAGTCATATCCGACTGCTTCATTAACTAGATTCACATTCAAATATATTGATTACATTGAGGTAATCCACAATTTGCACTTCTCAAGCAATATCTCAAAGTAAAAGGTATGCCTTGTGCGGTTTGGGTACGCAGCATAGGGACAGCGTGTCGCAATGGCGTTTACCTTTCCCTCTCCCCCGTGTATGGTAGCAAGCTGGAATTAGTCCAGCAAACCTCAATAGCTTTCTGATATTTCTTTATCCTTCTCCTTCTCTCTTAAAGGCGAAACCTGTGACTTCACCAATTTTCTTCTTTTTTTATTATAGGATCTGGCATTTTAGTTTGTTGCTGCGATACTTACTTTGCTCCGGTTGTCTCCATATTTCTCGTTTTGGTTGGGTGCGTCTCTCATAATCATATTGATAAGAAGTATCACTACGACGAAAAACAAGGGAAGCGCGGGTAGAGAATGAAGACAACGTTGCCTCCACTGCGATCTCTCTGAGTGGGTACGAGCCATGGCGGTGGACATCATCATTATACTGTGATCGCGCACTCAGGGCCCATTAAAAACCCCCATTAAGTTACCTTGCCTTGTGTAACAATTTGGTGGGAGGTGCTGGGTAGGACGAACCCAAACACAGGAGCTTCACTACCAGGACTTCGTTGCAGCCGCCGCCTCGCCGGACTTCTACCTTCACCGATCGCAATAGCCCAAGAGCAGCCATCCAACGCTTCGAGGCCAACTCCGATGTTTTCCGTGCCGTACTACAGAGTGCCACAAAACTTCGGCGGGACATCAGAAGAGGACGTTGACGTGTGGCTCAAGAACTACAAGCGGGTGAGCAGAAGCAATGGCTGGGACTCGAACGTACAGCTCAATCATGTTGTATTCTCGTTAACTGACACCGCCCTCGTGTGGTACGAGAACCACGAGGACATGTTCACGACTTGGGTACGTTTTGTTGAAGAAGTGCAGAAGTGTTTCGGTGATTCGGACGCAAAGAAGAAACGCGCGGAGCAGACATTGTCTGAGAGGGCACAGCTTCCAGGAGAAACACGTACGACATACATTGAAGAAATATTGAAGCTGTGCAAGATCATGAATGGGAGGATGTCTGAAAAATACAAGGTTGGACACGTTCTCAAGAGTACAGCCAAAGACGTGTACACTTTCTTAATTGGGAAAGACTGCTTGAACTCCGTGTCCGACGTGACGTAGCGCTGTCGTACTTTTGAGTCCCTCAAGATGCGACGAATTTCTCCGAAATGTGGCCGCCTGTCCAACATCCTCACTGTGGCTAGTGTTGAAACAGTGCCGCCTAACGACCTTGCTTTGACCATACGGCAGATCATCAGAGAAGAGCTGCTTCGTTGTCAGCAGATCTATCATCGCCCCAGCGATTTTCAGGATGCGTACGTAAACGAACAAGAACGTGTGCGGACTCCTGTTTCCCTTCCACCATGGCAATCATCAATAAACGCAGCAGACGCTTATGAATATCAAGGCACACGGCAGGCTGGATTCCTCCGTCAACCAACTCCCAACTACGAACGAAGTTTTCGGCCGCCTGTTTACCCAACATCGCCTGCCTGCAGTGCCCCTCAAGGGCGGCACCACTATTCCATGCCTTTCGAGAGGAGTATTTACTCAGAGCAGCCACGTGCCCTCGACCGATTCCGGTATGCTACAACTGTTGCGTCCCGGGTTAATTGCCCGTTTTTGTGACCGCCGCCCATATCAGCGACAGCCCTGGCACATGTCTCACCAACCTTTCGACCTTCCGCACTCCACGTCACGGAAACCACGCACACCTACCGGGTCACGCTACTCCTCGCCGGCCTCTGATCGAAGTTTGACGCCACCACCAGCTCCCCGTCCTCCACGATCGCCGTCGCCACGGCGACGCACACGTACACCGTCGCCGGATAACTAGTCGGTGCGGCCAGTGGGGGTGAGGCCGCGAGATCACAGGTGCTATGTACAGATATACCCCCGTCAGCGTTTATGTTGAAGAACAAAGTTCACGTAGTTGTCAATGGAGTGGCTACTATGGCACTTGTGGATACAGGCGCGACAGTCTCGGAGATGAGTGTGAGTTTTAGGAACCTGCTAGGACCAAAAGTGATGTTTGGCCTGAACCGTGGGGTGACATTTCGTCGTGTAAGTGGTGACGTGCTGTGTCTGGTGGGGTATGGTACTGTGGACGTCTCGCTGTGTGGCAAGGTGTGTTGCACAGAGTTTGCGGTTATTCCGCGGTCTACACATGACGTTATCTTGGGTATGGACTTGTGTGAGTGTGGGGCAACTGTAGACTGCAGATGTTGGCATCTTTCTATATACTGTACTTTCCCAACGGCGCTCTTGGAAAATTCCTGTCCGGAGGAATGCATATTTTTCCTCTCTGTGGATACAGTCGTTCCTGTATTTTTTGCTGTGTGTGTTCCCGTGACATGCCACAGTAACAACTGTGGCACGCTTGATGCCACGCTCGAACCGATTCCCTTAGCATGCTTGAAAAAGAACATTCTCATTCCCCATTGTATATTGTCAGTCATTAATGGACGGACAAGTGTGTGGACAGTGAACAGTTCCATGGAGCCTGCAATTCTGCCAGGCGGCATGAAACTTGCAGTATTTAGACCCCAGTCACGTACGACGCTTGTTGCGCTTGTTCATGCTACAAACCAAAATGAACATCTGGGCTTCGAAGGTTCTGAAGATGCCCAATTGCTACAAATGGTCAGCAAGTCACTTGACCAAAGCGGACGTCATACACTGCTCGACGTTCTATCTAAGCACTCGAAAGTGTTCGATTTTTCTAAATACAGCCAAAGGCCCTTAATCCAAGCGTCCCGGATACGTCATCACATCCACACCTAGTCGGCGCATCCCATTAGGCAGTAACCTTACCGAGTGGCACCATCGGAGCGCAAGATCATCAACGAGCAAGTCCAAGAAATGCTGGAAAAGGGAATAATACAGGAATCGGCAAGTCCGTGGGCTGCTCCCGTCATTCTAGTGAGGAAGAAGGATAGTACGTGGAGATTTCGCGTTGACTACCACTGACTGAATTCTGTTACCAAGAAAAACGTCTATCCACGGCCGCGCATCGATGATGCTCTAGACTGCCTGCATTCCGCGTCCAACTTTTCCTCTGTCGACCTGAGATCAGGTTACTGGCAAATTCTGATGCACACAGCTGACAAAGAAAAGCCGGCATTCGTTACGACCGACAGACTTTACGAGTTCAACGTTATGCCATTTGAATTATGTAATGCTCCTGTGACATTCGAAAGATTTATGGACTCTATGTTGCGTGGTTAAAAATGGCATATATGCATTTGTCACCTTGATGATGTCGTAATTTTTGGACGTACATTTGAGGAGCACAACACTCGCCTAGACCTCATTCTCAGCTGCATTGAAAAAGCTTGCCTTGTATTGAATTTAAAAAAGTGCCACTTTGGCGAGCGACAGACATTGGTGTTCGGACATCTCGTTGACAAAGATGGCATTAGACCTGACCCACAAAAGACAGCGGCCCTCCTCGGGTCCAGTTGGTCACCTGCAACCTGTAAAGCCTCCCGGTTCTCCTTTTGAAAAGGGCGGCATTGGTCTGATGGGACCATTTCTACGCTTCTCAAAAGGTAACTAGTGGATATTTGTATGCGCCGACTACCTGACGCGGTACTGTGAGACGGCTGCCTTATGCTCCGCCACGGCAGTCCAGGTTTCGGAGTTGCTGTTGCATTCAGTCATCCTCCAACACGGACCTCCTCGCGTGATAATAAGTGACCGTGGACGACAATTTACCGCTGATATTGTCGAATCATTACTTCGTTTGTGTGCCTCCAAGTTCCGACACTCAACTGCGTATCATCCGCAAACTAACGGCCTCACCGAGCACACAAACCGAACGTTGATCAACATGTTGTCAATGTACGTCACCTCCGACCACAAAAACTGGGATGAAGTTTCACCACTCCTCACGTACGCCTTCAACACGTCGAAACACGAAACGACAGGCTACAGCCTTTTCTATCTGCTCTACGTTTACTCACCTCGACATATGCTGGACACTATCTTTCCTTTTGTCGTCCATGACGATTTAAAATTGCGGAAACTTTGTGCCGTGCAGAATAGACACGTCCACGTGCCTGCTTACGTACACTGGCAGCGCAAGAGTCCTCCAAAACTCGCTACGACAGTCAACACAGTCATGTAACCTATGCCCCTGGTGATCTAGTGTGGGTGTGGACCCCAATACGCAGACGTGGCTTGAGCCAAAACCTACTGTCACAATACGCCGGTCCTGTCGTGATACTCCATTGTGTCGGCGAGGTCAGCTATGAAATTGCACGTGTCACCACTAGTGGCCGAGGTTCATGCAAGACTGCGGTGACGCATGTTGCCAGCCTGAAGCCGTTTACACGAAGGATGCAAGAATGACTCACCCAGTGGGCTTCGTCTGAGACCGGAGGAATGATAAGTATTACTACCACGAAAAACAATGGAAGCGTGGGTAGAGAATGAAGACGACGTTGTCTACACTGCGATCCCTCTGAGTGGGTACGAGCCATGAAGGTGGAGATCATCATCATTATACTGGGATTGCGGACTCAGGGTCCATTAAAAACTCCATTAGGTTACGTTGCCTAGTGTAACAATATGGTGGTTTCGGGACGTTAAACCCCACATATCAATCAATTCTGGTTGTGTACCGAAGCACCTTCGATTTATTAGGGTTGCGAAACTTTTTGCAGAGACCAGTACATCTATTCTAAAGGCACTCAATACGAATTGTATAGGTATCGTAACTAGCAGTAGTATATTGGTAACTAATACAAGTTTCGCTCGCGCTACCTTAACTTGAGACGAAATAATCCGAACAGACATTCGAAAAAATACCATGCTCTGGCACTAATCCGCAGGTAAATCAGTCTAGATTCCGAACATATTAGTGAGAAAGGAGCCTGTGATTGGTAGTGTCTTGAAAAAAAACTATCTGAGGTTTTATCACCTAAAGTTTTCGCGCAAGTCGTAATTTTAATGTAAATTTGTTTATTTTTTTGTATATAGTTGTGTTTATACATTCTCCCCGAATCACACAGCGACTGCAACAATTTTTATCTCTGTTATTTTATAACGACGTCCTAGAATAACGATATTTTAGGTATTCAGCCGCTAGAACGCCCGTTCTGAGCAAAGTAAAAATCTTTGAGATTTTATCCCCACATTTAGTTTGCCACCAATTCTATAGCGACTTCTATATATATAGTGAAAGGCATCCACCACAGCGTTGTTGCCGGGCAGAAAGGACATTCGCGTCCGTTGACCTGAAGCGAAAGGGAAGTGCATTCAAAGGTGCGACCATCTAATATAACGCAACATCGGCCTCGCGAAGTTCTTAGAGGGGTCACGTGCACAGGTGAGGGCGAACGACATGAGTGCGTCAAAAGCAAAATTGCCATTCAAGGCACGACCTACTTCACTTCGCAGCACTTCGAGCGGAATACCAATGGTGTTCATTGGCATGTTTTGATCGAATGGAGGAGCAATGAGAGCGACTGTCGGATCAGTGAGCGCCTCGTGCTTGGATCGACTCGCGAACGGCTGGTGCGGTGAGCCCATTCGCCCTTACTACATTTCACACAAAGCAAACTTTCACTTCCAGTACGGCTTTCTAACGAGGCGAATTTCACGTAGACCAAATGTGTTCCACGTCTACTTCGTGGTGCGACTCTGTCCTTCCAACAGAAATAAAAAGAACGAAATGGGACCAAGGGGGAAATGAAACGTAAAGACAGCATCCAAAACAAGACCGCCGTACAAAGATCTCCATGATGACCTTTCTTGTTGGCCGCACTCAGGTCAATTTTGTGCCTTCTTTTGTTTTCATGAGTTTGTGCATTCACCCCGAAGCTCAGTCATCGAAAGATCTTTTCTCGAAAGGTGAAAAAAGCGTTCAGTTTGCGAGACCTCTATTGCTAAAATAACGGTGACACCCATCTCCATATCAACAATTTAAGCGGTACCCCATTTCAAGGCAAACTCATTCTTTCATTCATATTTGCAGAAAATATTTATTCTTTTACCACTGATTTTGCATTCAAGCATGAAAGCCGGAAGAAATAAAGATAGCAGGCCTATTCTATGGTGGCTTAGCTTGTGTTCAGGAGAGCAGACTTTTTCCAAAAAAATTAGCTGGATTAGTCTGTAAGCCTTTATTTTACTTCAGATGCAGCAATTTCCACAGATAACATATCTCAATTGTATTCTTAAGAGAAAAACGTAAGCATACCGTCATACCACAGTGAGACAGCTTTCAATAAAATCAAAATGTTTATGGCATAAACAGAAACATACACTAAGAAATCTGTGTGCTGCTCACACCCAAAAAAGAAGTTTTAATTACTATCCTTATGTGATCTGGTAATGTGAATCTTACGGCAAGCCTTAGGAAGTGAAGAAGGCCTCACCGTTTATGCAAGTGATGCAAGGAGAAAACTAATTAACCCGGCGATATGAAATTTGCCTTCTTCAATTCATACAAGAGTTGTATCGACGAAACATTACCAAGGAATCAATGAAGGGAAGAAAATAGTTGAAGTCAGAGTGTGCTTTATAAATTCTAGCTATATCTTTCTTTATTAGGTGAATGGTGCTTTTGCGTAATTACAATTTGTCGTCTTAGTTACATCTGTGTTACTGCATCTGTGTAATTACTCTAGACATTTTTAAAAATCTCCATGGAAAAGAGTTCAAGGTTTGGCAAACTTTAGGTATACTGTTTTGGGTGCTTCAGAGATACGTCGCAGAATGAACTTCATTTCTTTAGGCTGTAGTTATTGGGAAGAGCGAAGACTCGGTGACGTTTTGAGCTCGATCCACATTCTATGTCTTTCCACCCTTTCTCGGCAGATCCGGGATACTGCCAGTGGTCAATGCACGGTAACGAACTTTGGTAGAAGACTATTCCAGGAGCCCTCCACTACACCTTGCCTCGAGATCATATCGCCGTTTTAAATGCGAAGCATATCTTAGCGCACTTCGGTGTTTTTGAGATTCTATCTATCTATCTATCTATCTATCTATCTATCTATCTATCTATCTATCTATCTATCTTTCTTTCTTTCTATCTATCTATCTATCTATCTATCTATCTCTCTATCTATCTATCTCTCTATCAATCTCTCTCTATCTCTTTCTCTCTCTCTCTCTATATATATATATATATATCCATCTGTCTATCTATCTTTCTATCTATCTCTTTCTCTATCTATCTATCTGTCTATCTCTTTATCTATTTATATATCTCTCTATGCATCTATCTATCTATCTATCTCTCTATCTCTCTATCTATCTATCCATCTATCTCTCCATCTCTCTATCTATCTATCTCTGTATCTATCTATCTGTCTATCTATCTATATATCTGTCTGTCTGTCTGTCTGTCTGTCTGTCTGTCTAACGAGGATGTACACCAAAATTTGTTTTGCATAACGTGACTGTATGACGAGCATAAGTGACTTGTCATAACACAAAAATCAACACATGTATGCCATGAATGTCATGACTAACATTTCATGGTCTTGCTGCTTTTGGGGTGGTTTTGTTCACATGAAATATTGCAAAACTGGTAAGGTATGACATGACTGCATGGTGAACAAAAATGACACTCTCTAACTTGGGAATCAAGCCATGCATGTCATGTAGTTCTGACTAGACGTTACACCTATTCGGCACCCGCAGTCTATTCACTTGCTTCACAAATATACCAAATTTGGTATTACTGGAGAAGAATGAATGATGAAGGTGTGTAGTTGGTGCAAACATGAGAATCAAGAGATGCGTGTCATGTAACAACATGACTACATGCCACGCTTATGATGCGCTAGTGGCAATCCCGATAGCTTTACGTACTTCAAATTTAGTATTACGTGACGCTAACGCACGACCAAGGAACATGACACGTCCAAACATGAGAATTATGGCATGAGTGTCATGTAACACTTGGCGACGTTATACGCTGATAGTGCACTCGTGGTCGTTTTGTTAGCTTGATATACACCGAGTTTTGTGTTACGTGATGTCAATGGACGACGATGATATACGACTGGCGCAAACAACATAAACTTGACATGCGTGTCATGTAAGAACATGATGACACGCCACGCTCATGATGCACTCGCGGCTGTTTCGTTAGCTTCACATCTGCGAAATTTTGTATTACTTGATGTCAATATACGACGAAGATAAATAACGCGTCCAAAGACCATATTCATGGCATGCTTTTAATGTAAAGCGTGACTACATGCTACGCGAAGAGCGTGCTCGTGGCCATTTCGCTAGCTGCACGTATACCTGATTTGGTACCACTTGACGTAAATGGACGGCTAACGTAAATGACACGTCCTAACATGATAATGACGAGAGGAAAGTTCCGTGCGGCATATTTTACGTATGCCTCGTAACGTTGTGGTAATTTGAAAGTGGCATAACAAACTTTCTTATTCGTGGTTCGCATAGCGTCGATTTTCACTGTACGAGAGATCTGCTAAGTTTTTGCGCGTAAGAGCGCAAAATTTATTATAACGAAGAATAATCTGCAATAGAAAGGGTTCTAAAACTTTCTATGTGTTTGTCCATTCAATGCATCCTTATAGCGCCTTAATTATTATACTACAAGTGAGGTTGCCTCATATAATTATATTTTGCTTCATTAGTTTTTCACGGATAAACTCTGGAAAAAAATCAAATATTTTATTGAGCATATTTATGTACGTCGGGGTTTAAAATGTTGATGAAGTGGAACATAAATTTCAGATGAAAACGTTTGTCACACAAAAGCCACGGTAACAGCAACTGTGTTTTTTTTATTTATGACAACGTGTTATTTCACAGCTGATTTCCTGTAGATTTCTTTCAGGGTGTTTATATATGCTTCATCGATGCCCTGATTCCACAGTGTCTCCATGACTGCTGATATTTCTACTGAATCAAACGCCTTCTCGTAATCTATGTAGGCTATGTATAATGGTTGGCAATATTCTGAGCATTTTTCTATTACCTGATTGATAGTAGGAATGTGGTCTTTTGTTGAGTAGCCTGTTCGAAATCCTGCTTGTTCTTTTTGTTGATTGAATCCTAATCTTTTCCTAACTCTGTTAGCAATTACTTTTGTAAATTGTTTTTTTATTACGAAGAGCAAGCTGATCAGCCAGTAATTCTTCAAGTCCTTGCATTCTTTTTCTTATGCATTAACATGATGTTAGCATTCTTGCAAGACTCTGGTACTCTTCCCGTCAGGATACACCTCGTAAACAGGGTGGCTAGTTTTTCTAAAACAATCTGTCCTCCATCTTTCAGCAGATCTTGTTACCTGATCCTGACCAGCAGCTTTGCATCTTTGCATGCTCTCCAAGGCTTTTCTGATTTCTACTATCATTGCTGGTGGTGTGTCATCTGGGTTACTGCTAGTTCTTATAGTATTAGGGTCGTGGTTATCCCGGCTACTGTACAGATCTCGGTAAAACTCCTCCACAATTTTAACTATCCAATCCATATTCTTAGTTATTTTGCCTTCTTTGTTCATTAGTGAAACAGAATACAAATCAAGAAGGGTGTAAGGCAGGGAAATGCAATATACCCAATTCTATTTACCACGTGCTTACATGAGGTTTTCAGAGGCCTAGAATGGGAACAGCTAGCGATAAGAGTTAATGGAAAGTACTTTAGTAACCTGCGCTTTGCCGATGTCATTGTATTGCTAATGATTCAAGTGACGAATCACAACTCATGATTACGGAGTCAGACAAGTAGAGTGGAAAAGTGGGTCTTAAACTTAATCTGCAGAAAACTAAAGTAATGTACAACAACCTCGCAAGAGAGCAGCACTTTGAGATAGGTAATAGTGCACTTCAAGTTGTGAAACACTATGTCTACTTAGGGCAGGTAATAACCGCGGAGCCGAACCAGGAGATTGAAGTACCTAGAAGAATAAGAATAAAGTGGAGCACATTTGGTAAGCACTCTCAAATTATGACAGGTAGATTGCCACTATATCTTAAGCGGAAGGTATATAACAGCTGTATGTTGCCGATACTTAGCTAAGGAGCGGAATTCTGGAGGCTTACAAAGAGGGTTCTGCTTGAATTGAGGATGACGCAGTGAGCAATGGAACGAGAAACCTTAGGTGTAACCTTAAGAGACATGAAGAGAGTAGAGTGGATTAGAGGACAAACGGGGGTTAAGGATATAATAGTTGAAATTAAGAAGAGGAAATGGACAGGGGCCGGGCATGTTGTGCGTAGACAGGACAACCACTAGACATTAAGGGTAACTAACTGTATTCTCAGAGAAGGCAAGTGGGTCAGGGGGAGACAGAAGCTTAGGTGGGTAGATGAGACTAAGAAGTTTGCGGGTATAAATTGGCAGCAGCAAGCACAGGACTAAGTTAACTGGTGGAACATTGGAGAGGCATTTGTCCTGCAGTGTACGTATTAAGGCTGATGATGATGTTATCCCACCCCCCGGCTCTGAACGAGGCAGCACCATCGCATGAAGTATTATTATTGGGCCTAGTGCTATGCTGATGCGATAACACGCTCGTGGCACCTAATGAGTGTGGTCAGCTTTGTCCTAGTAGTGAATTATTATTTTAATTTAGTTTTTTTCACCTCTCGTGCAGATGTTCTGATTGTACAATGTTGTAATTTTAAAATTATACCGGATGACAAACTTTGTGACTTGTTTCCCTTGGAGATACCTGGCGAAAACTTTATTCAATGACCACTGCCAGCCCTTAACCTGTAATAACATATCCAAAACTAAACAGCACGACAAACAGAAATAAAAAAGTTGGTGTGATAAAAATGAGAGAAACATTTGTAGGAAGGCCATTAGAAAACAAATCAATTGGATTAGAAGCTTAAGATCTTCCGTGTGTGACATGCGCATTAAATATTCCTTCTCAGATTGCCGGCTCCTACAGTGACATTGCCTAATGTTATTTGCGCCCGCCTCAACGTATTGCGCCGTAATAAGCTAAAGCTGGGTGCAATTTCGCTATGCTCTCTTCAACTTGTCCAATCTACTTACCGGCGAGTAAGATAATATAGTCTTTTCCTGAAGCGGTAATTCTAGAAAACATGTTTTAAGCGAGGACGTAATTACGCTAGTCAAGGAACTGATCGCCAACCCTGACTTATGCTCTCGTGAAAAGTGAGCAAAAATATTTCATGGCCTCAGCCAAATTAAATCAGGGAGATCAAGGTGGTGCTGCCAAGGTTCCTGCAACCAAAAACAAATACTGCACAAGCGCTTTGTACCAGCGAAAACCAGTAAACCATCGAAAACTGAAAGTGCAGCCCCGTTATTTCAACCGATGTTGCACAAAAGCCTTCAACATTTATTGGTTACATATTTGTCCTTCTTGATGAGGGCAGACACACGTTTGGCTTGGATTTACCGCAGTGTTCATTTCATATGCCGCACATAGTGCCTGGCGTCATCGCGGTCATGGAGGAGTGTAGCGAGAAGTTAAATGCGTTTCGCAAGGCCTAAATCACAGTGATTGTTCCCGAATCACAGACGATCGCATACGTTACAGCAGAAGCGAGAGTGCAGCTGTTGAGTACTCGTGCCCAAAGCGGGTGTTTCCCCCACAAACGCACTCCCGCAATTATCACGTTGGCGCTGTTGTGTGCGCAACGCCGCTTGTTCAGCGCGCGTTGTTGCATCACAAGCTGACGTGGTTTACACGATCCGCCCGACATCGTCGCTTGCATTTCCGTTCGCATTTTATGCCGGCTTAGATGGCTGCCGCATGATCGGTACGCAGCTGTAGTCGGCACTCGGCTTCCAGGGCCTGTTTTCGTGCCCGGACTGCACCATCGGCCTGGTGAATGCGAGCTCTCTCACGTTTCCACTGTTGGCGCTTGGCGCTCATCTAGAGTTTCGCGTGGCTTACCCTTATGGAAGGTCACAGTAGAAACTGATGCACACGTGCTCGGCGATACGGCTGCGATGAGATAAAGAACGTCATCCACAACGCAGCCAATGGCACCTGTACTTGAGTATGACACTGAGAGCGACGTAACTGATAGCACAGCCAGTGGAGACTGCTCGTGATACCGATGACGAACGGTTCTTTTGTTCCTTCTAGTCATATACAGCTCTGCCTGTAAGAACTCTAAAACGTATTTAAATGAAAAAATGGTCCCTTAAATTTTGGCTGCAGTATTGGCATATGTTTTTTTTTCGTTTGGCTTAACCTGTGAGGCTGTTTAACAGAACAACTGTTTAGTATGAGCCCCTGACATGACATTGTCAAGTATTGCAACCTCCCATGTGCTGACTTCACTGTCTCACTGCTGAGCACTTGTGGGGCAAAGCCGGATACTTGGCTTAAGAAAAGTGGACGTTCCTAGAACTAGTGACGCAAGGCAATATACAAAGTGGAGCTGATCGATACCCTGCTGGTACTTCTCAAAGCTGAGTGCTACTGGCTACCGCTAGGCAACACTGAGCTCGCCTGTGATGCTCAGGACGTTAAACTGAAAACTGGCTCATAGTGAAAGAGTGCGATAAGTGAATCTATGCTTCATCTTGTAACAAATTGTTCCACTTAGCATATACGGAGGAAGACTTACCATATTGTCACATGGATGGATTGACAGAGATGTATTAAACATCTGGCATGTTTTAACAGAACCCAGACCTAGGCCTCCCACGAAGAAAACGTCAAGGCCTTGCCTAAGCGCCATCTTGCGGGCTTTCAGGACTATTAACGTTTGGATGCTGAGGTCTGAGCTGCGAAGAGCGGTGACACACCTCTACGACAAAGTCTTCGGAGTAGCCGACATCATTCTCACATTCATACTACAACCACACGACGTGTGTTGGTGTGCTGCTGGTCCTTCCTGACACAATTTGCACGTAGTTGCCTTGGAAATCTCCACGAAAATTTAGAAATGCCCCTCGAATTTTAGCATATTCTCGCAATGCTTAGCAAATCATACCAAATTTTTGCAAAGCTTCGCAAATCATAGCATAATCTTGCAAATGTTAGCAAAAACTCTGTTTCTAGCCTTACGTCGGTAGTGGCAGGCAGACTCAGTCTTTGCGGAAGCCAGCTTTTTACAACAAGAAACCATTCTATTCAATGAAAGACTGGGCTGGGCTACATTCTCGAGGTTTCCGCAGATAACGCCAAAGAAGTATTTTATGCTGGAGCAAGAGAATTAACGTGTTTAGGAATAAGTTGACAAAGAGCTGAATCACTGGTCCACTTGTACTGCTGTCAAGACACACCTCAAGAAAATGCAGAGGGAATACGCTTTAGGGTGTCTAAGAATCAAAATACACCATCTACAGGGCATCCTCACCTGTGTGCACTTGTAAATGTAGTGCAAGACATTCAAACTGTTGAGCTTGAGTCATTGTTACTAATCATTTTCGAACCTCTAGTGTAGCCTTGATAAAATATTCTCTAGGCCTCTCTAACCTTCATAACAAATGCAAACAGGTGCGACTATATTCCTGCCAAAAATGTTGTTTAGTAACAAGCGTGTCAGCCAATTTTCTGACAATGTTTTTGTCTCTTCTTTTCTCTCGTAGCGTAATGAAGTCAAGATGGCATGTGTCGGGTTAGCCTACCTGTCTTCTCTTTTCTTCTTCCTTCCTTTTTTTCTTGTTTACGAACCCTGGACAGCGACACGCTGTTAATTGGGCAGCTTTATTATACTATTGCTAAAAGTAAACTAATACGTTTTTGCAGTCACAGCAGAAAGTAATATTAGACTTTCTTAAAATGAACAATTTGCTATTACGAGCAGTAGTCAAGGCACTGTAGCGCATGAGTCAATTAAGTAGCTTAAAGTAGCTCTAGAGTAGCTTGACGCTACCGTGTGCGTCAGCTCACCGATTTAGGAACGTACAGGACAAAAGTACTCTTACTTCCTCAAAAGTCGTAGGATGATCCTTGAGGTAACAGTCCTAAAACTCTACATAGGAAGGTCAAGGTATTCTTTGTGAGTACCTTGACCCTTTTATTGGGTTAACTCGTACATCACCTTCTCTGACCCACCAATTGTGGTAACGTGTCGCTTTAGAGTGTCATATATACGTGGCAAATCAGAGCAGTGAGTGGCAGAGTCCGCTACAAATAAGCGAGAACTCCTACGCTGACTCTACCAAAGAAAGTGTCCCTCGGTCCGTCTCTGCGTTGCAGAACATGATGATAGCCAGAAAAAAAGACGCATAAAATAAAATTTTGGTGTGGTGCTAGACAACCAACTCACGCCCTACACACTGCTGATAGTTAGGATTTCAATCGATGGTCTCAAAAGTAATGTTTTTTTTTGTGTAAGCACTTTGCTGAAAACAATGCTATAGCGAAGATGGCCACCCAGAAAAATTTCCACGCTACCCGTTTGAAAAATAACTTTTAGAAGAACTTTGATAAGTAATGATTCGGCAAAACGTCCTATTATTTTATTGTCTGAACAATTATTGTGAAAACTTCTAATTTGAAGAAGGATTATTCAGTATGTATTATATTTCTATATAAAATAACTGCTGCATATTTGACCCTAGACACAGGGTGATCTTTTTTGTCATAATATCTGGAAGAAGTGAACATGAAAAATAACATATTTTCTTTAGTTGTCCCAGCTTATGCAAGCAAAAATACGAGCACACTTTGTTCAACAAAAGGAATCCTAATTATTATTCACAAAACAGAGCTCTTCGGAGAGTGTGAAATGAACAGGGAACATCAAACCAGGAACCTTATTATGCAGATGACCTTCCGTGATACGCCTTCGTCTACTCAGCAAAACACCCGGGAATATGCTCGTACAAACTGCTTAGTTAAGCGCCAATTCGCGGAAAGTAGGCAGGAAGTGCGTGTTAGATATGCAGCCTGCACTTCCGCAAAAGAAATTGCGAACTTGTGCTGCTCCTTTTGTGATCTGCATTTAGAACTTCTTTTTCGGAGATCTAAGCCTGCCAAGCAGTCTTTCATAAGTACAGGTTTCGTTCTTATAAAACTTCGGCAACATTACTCTTAAAAGTGTAAGATTACTTGTGGCAATACGGAACAATGAGTACAACAAAAATTATTAACACCACATTGTAAAACTTTCATATTCTGAGTCCTACACTGAAGTGTGCCTCATAACCCATCAATGTTTTGGTACGTATAATGCCCAAGCTATTCTTATTACCATATTTTATTTTCAGCTCATTTCCTTCTGTACTTTACGTCATTATTATACATGTTAGCATGTGCCAACTATAGGACAATGCATTTTACTGTACGCATAATGCTGCCTGTTTTTACGCAAAAAAATAAATATCAATTTCTAAAGTGCGGGCGTACTCACTCAGTGCTTTTAACACGAAAGTGTTTTCGCTCGGGTCTCCAAGACTTTAGTAACACATTGGAATCAAGAAAAGAACTTTAAATAAAACGCGCACAATCGAAAAGCAAAGAAAAGTGTTCTGTCGACACGAGTCGAACCAATGACCTTTCGATCTGAGAGAAAAGGCCGTGCAGGCTAACTACTGCGGCATGTCCACATAATTTCCGAGATTTACAAACGCGTTTTTTTTTTCATGTAACAGTGCGCTTCCACAGGCTTCTCGGTAGAGTGTAGTAATACACGATGAACTTGAAATCCAGAATTAGTTCTTGAACGTATCATCAATACGCGTCCGTGCTGTGCGGAATATTTAGAGTAGTAGCAATTCAATGATTTCTAAATTATATAAAGCAACTCCACGCGGCAATATTACCCTTTACGTTTGCCTTCTTTTGAGTACACACCCGTACCAGCAATAGGTCTGCGTCATGTGGCTTTAACTCCGCGTTCTGCACTTAAGCTCACCCAGGCAATAATCACGGCCTGCCAACAGTGTAGACACAACGTCCATTGTGTTTCCAGCAGGGCTGTGGCATTCAATACTGTAGCATGTCACGCATAGACGCAAACATCCTCGTAGGCAGCCTTTGCCGAAATTCAGCGTCCATCCATTGACGGCTCTCTTGGTTGTCGCACCGCGTTGTCTTATTTCCCTCTTCCCGTAAATACAACAGCTACCACAAGTGTCTATAACCACGAGGGATAGTTTAATTAGATTCCTTGAATAGAATTACCAGTCATGAATCTTTGATGTAACTGGTGATGGAGCTTTGCGCGCTGCAGTTGCGAATTCCTAATGTAAATTTCTTTGTTTTCGTTTGTTCCCGCTTTCAACAACTAGAAAACGCTTAAGCTTCACCTTCAAAAGCAGATTCATCATCATCATCATCATCATCATCAGCCTAACTACGTCCACTGCAGGGCAAAGGCCTCTCTCATGTTCCACCAATTAACCCGGTCCTGGGCTTGCTGCTGCCAATTTATACCCGCACACTTCTTAACCTCCCCCATGCATACATCAAAAGCAGATTGTTACAGCCTTACTAGACTTCCTATGCATCGTCTTGTCAGCTGATATTATGGTTCGGTTATCAGTGCATGTATCAAGCACGCTCTAAGGAAGCGAAAACTGTGTGCGGGACGTTGGCCGTTACGAGTTATAATTGAACGTCTAATGCAAGCACAACTTTGAAGTGCCCACTACGCCATAATCGTTTCTAAGGCAAACTCCTGGTGGGCCCCCCTAGGCGTATACGTATGCAACACGTGATCTTACGCAGTCATTCACTGTCTCCACTTAGTCTCCAAACCACTTAGTCTCAAAAGGAATGAACCGCCCGGGCATTGCAGGCAGCGCGAAAAGTGTTGCAGGGGTGACCAACCCTCCTTCTCCTCAAAACTCATGTCCTTCTCCTCCTCTGCTGGCTCAGTCTTTCCCCGTATTTTGCCGGTGACGGTTCGCGTTGCGTCGCGCTCGGAGTGCTCGACCACGGCGGGCTGGATTCGACAATCTAGGAATTACGACGTGGTAGTTCTCTGTACGCTTGGATGAGCGTGGGCTGCTGCTTTTGCGTTTCACTGCTCCCATGAAGTATGGAGCAAGCCTCGACACGTCACCACGCCGCGCTGAATACCTCTGGCTTCAAGATAGTCATGACCAACACAGCACAGCAACAGTTGGGAATGTCAATATGGCGGCCGAGAAGACAACAGGCCTATCGGATATATACTTTAGTCTGACTCGGGGCAGAAAACAGCGCTGGATTCTAAGGAAAGTAGGTTATCATTCTTTATTTTACCCTACTTGTCCCGTGTGCGATATGGATCACGCTTGCCGGCAACGTGCTCGGTCGTCTTGTATATAGAGCGCACGAAATGCATCGAGAAGGTCTGCTTCGGCGTCTGCAGTTTGTCTGTGCTTTGCGACTGCCTGGGAATTGGCCGACATTGCCGTCGGCCTCCTGTAGGCTCGCTCATCGAGTGCTCGCCTGTCTTCGCCGCCACGATGAGCTACGTGCTGACGATATTGGGCTGGGACCTCGTCGCTGTGTTGGGAGTCGTCGAAAACACGTTGCCGGTTCTCGTAAAGAGCTTGGTTGTAGTATGTCACGCACTGTAAGTGCACCAGCACGGGCTGGCGGGACTTTCGCTAGCGTCGGAACTCACTGAAAATTGGTCGCCATTACAGTTGGCTTCCCCGTCAGTCGGTCGCAAGCAGCTCGGCGCAGTCCGTTGGCCGAAGCGGCAGACTCGCGTTTGCGCGCTGCACTCGCTCGAGATTGTAGAAAAGGGCCGCATTACCGACGATTTCTTCGGCGCTAGCTCCAAACGAGCTCGGTGCTGTTCGTGGCGGCGGCCAAGCATACGCTCGCTCTCCTGTTTGAAGTTCGCTGGCGGCAGATACTCCGCGCGCAGTGCCTTGTTCGGTCTTGCGTTCGCTAGCTCGAGCTGAACGACGTCACTCGCTTAGGACTCGCCGACTTCTTAGCAGCATGGTGGTTCTCGGAGTTATGATTGCGGCGGCCGCTCCTAAGCTGTTGCGCTATGGGGATCGAAATGAGCCTTTGACGATGTGTGACATCACGGTAAAATTATTCGCATGTCATATGTTTTCATTTCACCTTGCACGTATTTCTTATATGCATTTGTATTCATCCTCTGTCACATGTGACTCACTATTTTACATACTTATTGTGCCCCTGTGGGCACACACCGTGCTGAAGGTAAAGTTTTTTGTGTGTCATATTTTCATCATCATCATCATCATCATCAGCCTGTCTACGTCCACTGCAGGACAAAGGCCTCTCCCATGTTCCGCCAGTTAACCCGGTCCTGTGCTTGCTGTTGCCAATTTATACCCGCAAACTTCTTAATCTCATCTGCCCACCTAACCTTCTGTCTCCCCCTACCCCGCTTACCTTCTCTGGGAATCCAGTTGGTGCCCCTAATGACCAGCGGTTATCCTGTCTACGTGCTACATGTCCAGCCCATGTCCATTTCCTCTTCTTTATTGCAGATATGATATCCTTAACTCCCGTTTGTCCCCTAATCCACTCTGCTCTCTTCTTGTCTCTTAAGGTTACACCTACCATTTTTCTTTCCATTGGTCGCTGCGTCGTCCTCAATTTAAGTTGAACCCTCCTTGTGGGTCTCCAGGTTTCTGTTCCGTAGCTAAGTACCGGCAAGATACAGCTGTTATATACCTTCCTCTTGAGGGACAGTGGCAATCTACTTGTCATAATTTGAGAGTGCCTGCCGAATGTGCTCCACCCCATTCTTATTCTTCTAGTTACTTCAATCTCGTGGTTAGGCTCTGCGGTTATTACCTGCCCTAAGTAGACATAGTCTTTTACAACTTCAAGTGCACTATTACCTATCGCAAAGCGCTGCTCCTTTCCGAAGTTGTTGTACATTACTTCCGTTTTCTGCAGATTAATTTTAAGACCCACCTTTCTGCTCTCCTTGTCTAACTCCGTAATCATGAGTTGCAATTCGTCCCCTGAGTTACTCAGCAATGCAATGTCATCGGCGAAGCGCAGGTTACTGAGGTACTCTCCATTAACTCTTATCCCTAACTGTTCCCATTCTAGGCTTCTGAAAACGTCCTGTAAGCACGCAGTGAATAGCATTGGGGAGATTGTGTCCCCCTGCCTTACACCCTTCTTTATTGGTATTCTGTTGGTTTTTTTATGAAGCACTATGGTAGCAGTTGATCCCCTGTAGATTTCTTCCAGAATGTTTATATATATTTCATCTACGCCCTGATTCCGCAGTGTCTGCATGACAGCTGATATTTCTACTGAATCAAACGCCTTCTCGTAATCTATGAAGGCTATGTATAGTGGTTGGTTATACTCTGAGCATTTCTCTATTACCTGATTGATAGTATGAATGTGGTCAATTGTTGAGTAGCCTGTTCTAAATCCTGCTTGTTCCTTTGGTTGATTGAATTCTAATGTTTTCTTTACTCTGCTAGCAATTACCTTTGTAAATAGCTTGTATACTACAGAGAGCAAGCTGATCGGCCTGTAATTCTTCTAGTCCTTGTCATCTCCTTTCTTATGTATTAAGATGATGTTAGCGTTCTTCCAAGACTCTGGTACTTTTCCCGTCAGGAGACACCTCGTAAATAGAGTGGCTAGTTTTTCTAACACAATCTGTCCTCCATCTTTCAGCAGATCTGATGTTACTTGATCCTCACCAGCAGCTTTGCCTCTGTGCATGCTCTCCAAAGCTTTTCTGACTTCTTCTATCATTACCGGTGGGGTGTCGTCTGGGTTACTGCTGGTTCTTATAGTATTAAGGTCGTGGTTGTCTCGGCTACTGTACAGATCTCTGTAAAACTCCTCCGCTATTTTAACTATCCTATCCATATTGGTAGTTAATTTGCCTTCTTTGTCCCTTAGTGCATACATCCGCCTTTTGCCTATCCCAAGTTTCTTCTTCACTGCTTTGACGCTTCCTCCGTTTTTCAGAGCGTGCTCAATTCTCTCCATGTTATACCTTCTTACATCGCATACTTTACGTCTATTAATCAGCTTCGAAAGCTCTGCCAGTTCTATTTTGTCTGTTGTACTTGACACTTTCATGATTTGACGCTTCTTAATTAGGTTCTTCGTTTCCTGGGAAAGCTTGCCGGTGTCCTGTATAACTACCCTGCCTCCAACTTCCACTGCACACTCCGTAATGATACTCGTCAGATTATCATTCATTGTATCTACGCTAAGGTTGGTTTCCTCACTAAGAGCCGAGTACCTGTTCTGCAGCGACACTCTGAATTCCTGTACTTTCCCTCTCAGTGCTAGCTCATTGATTTGCTTCTTGCGTATCAGTTTCTGTCGTTCCTTCTTCAAGTCTAGGTGGATTCGAGCCCGTACCATTCTATGGTCACTGCATCTTACCTTGCCAACCACTTCCACATCCTGCACGACTCCTGGGTGTGCAGTCATTATAAAGTCTATTTCGTTCTTATTTACGCCATTAGGGCTCCTCCATGTCCACTTGCGGTTTTCTCGTTTTCGGTAGAAGGTATTCAAAATACGCAGATTATTGCGTTCTGCGAATTCTACTAGTAGCTCTACTCTGGCGTTTCTAGTGCCGATGCCATAATCTCCTACTGCCTGGTCTCCAGCCTGCTTCTTCCCTATCTTTGCATTAAAGTCGCCCATTACTATAGTATACTGTGTTTTCACCTTACTCATTGCCGATTCTACGTCTTCATAGAAGCTTTCAACTGAAGCGTCATCATGGCTGGATGTAGGCGCGTAAGCCTGTACTACCTTCATTTTGTATCTTTTATTCAGTTTAATTACAATGCCTACCACCCTTTCATTAATGCTATAGTAATCCTCTATGTTGCCAGCTATGTTTCTGTGAATTAGGAACCCTACTCCCAGTTCTCTTCTGTCTGCCAAGCCCTGATAGCAAATGACGTGCCCATTCTGTAGCACAGTATAGGCCTCATCTGTCCTCCTAACCTCACTCAGCCCTATTATATCCCATTTAATGCCTTCTAGCTCCTCGAATAATACAGCTAGACTTCCCTCACTAGATAACGTTCTAACGTTAAACGTTGCTAAGTTCAAGTTCCAATGGTGGCCTGTCCGTATCCAGAGATTCCTAGCACCCTCTGCTGCTTTGCAGATCTGACCGCCGCCGTGGTCAGTTGCTCCGCAGCTGGTGGGGACTGAGGGCCGTGAAATAATTGACGAATGCCTACGGGAGGGGGGCTGCTGTCATATTTTAACGCTTGTTTATTTATTAACGAGCACGTACTTTCCATATGCATGCATCTTCATCTTCTGTGACGTGTGCCTAACTATATTTACTAGATTATTGAACATGTAGCCGTGGGAACACAACAGGCAGAAGGCTTCATGCGCTGGCGTCTGCCATGCCTGTCATCTATCGCTTCAGTCGGAGGAGCTCCCCAAGAAGTGAACAAGATTTGACAAAGAGGCTGAACTTGTTCACTTCACCATGAATTTACTTAAAAGAATGGGGAAATTTCATGTGTATGTAAAAAATTAAAGATTTCGATGTCTTACTTTTGTCTTTCGTTGTAGCCGTGACTGTGAAAGCAGTTACAGATAGGTGGCTAACTACTTTTTCGCGTGTTCTTTTCTGCGGAATTCGTTGCTCACTGCGCAGAAAAACAGGCGAGAAATGTATTAGGCTTGGCGGAAAATAAACAAAAAACAATGTTTGAACTGGGGACAAAAAGTTCATCTGATTGGAGTATTTGAGTAGATCAAATGTTCGTCCGGCAAGGTGCAACTGTGAGGACTAAAGGTTGCCCGGTGAGGTGTAAATGTGAAGATTAACAATTGCTTTACAAGGTGCAAATGTAAGTACTAAATGTTAGTCTAGTCATTTGGTGTGAACTGTGGGACTAACGGTTACTCACTAAGGTATAAATGTGAGGACTAAAATGGTAGTCCCTTCTTGGGACTAACTGTTAGACCCGGTGCTGTTAGTCCCTAAAGGAATTATTGGTTGTGGCAGCCTCATTAGTCTCCAAACGGACGAACCACACACCTCTTTTACACCCTTTTGCCTTAGAGTGTAATAGTATGCAAGGTACAGTGTTAACGTTTACATCTTTTACATTACAAATACGTAGGCGCGTCCCGCAGTTACAAACATATATACAAACAAGACACCATAGTCCATTTTTCATTCTGCGAACCAAAGACAGGCAAATTCAAACCAGAGTAACGTACAGGTTCAAGTGCACTTGTGCCAGTATAGAATCCCTGGAGCACACTTACTTTTGATGTGATTAACGAGCATGGGGTGCGAGTGACCGGTCTACACGCTTGAAGTGTGAACGCAACAACCCAAGCCGCCAACCTGTTCCCTCTGCAGCGCTGAAAAGACTATACAAAGGTGCTGGTCCGCAGCCGACATCCAAAGCGATATTCACGCTTGGTTGAACGCCTGCTCACTTCTCCTTCCACGGCTTACGAAGTGTCTTGTCAAACCGAAAATTTCGTATATATGCTAACGTAATCTAGTAGTCAGTGGTCCTGCAGAAGATTGACTTCTTGGCATTTACGTTTGCATTTCGTTCTTTCTGGATTTAAATTCAGTCATTGGCCTTGTACGTTGCACACCTTCTTGGTATATTTAACCGCCATCCGTCAACCACAGCCCAGGCGGGATTAAGAGAAGGAGCGTGCACTGCATTTCTCTGCGTGTATTTATTTGCCTGTGCTCGTTTCATTCAGTAGAGTTAGGTTGAAGCATACTCGTGAAGACCTACTTGTATTTACACCCCCACGCACGCACTATATATATATATATATATATATAGAGAGAGAGGAAAATATTACACCGAATTGTAATGTAAATATGAAGAAAGAAAAGTGGGTTAAAAGATAACTTGCCATCTTGCCATGGACGGGATCCTGCCCATGGATCCTGACAAGGCAAGTTATATTTTCACCCACTTTCTATCTTCATATTTACATTGCGATTCTAACTAATATCTTCCCCTACATTTTCTTTTGAACGATTGTCTGTTAGATTTTATTAATATTGTGTCAATACATAGAAAACAAGCCCTTAAGTATACACTTCTTTCCTTAATTCGTTAACGAGGGTCTTGTACTGGCAGACTTAGTGCTTTTAGGTTGTATATGAAGGACGATTGGTCAGCTGCCAGTTCGTAATAGGTTCACGTGCTACGTGACGACAAACAGGCTCAAAAGAGCGTGCTACACTCGCCACCATGGCTACTGGTGGCGCTGACTGGCACTCCCACGTTTAAATTCACATATAAACCAAATTAGGTGGCTGGGGTGATAGCTGCCATGGTAGCTCAGTGGTAGAGCATCGAACGCGTCATTAGAAGGTCGCAGGTTCGGATCCTGACCATGGCAAGTTATCTTTTCACCCACTTTTCTTTCTTCATATTTACATTACAATTCGGTCTAATGTCTTCCCCTATGCATTCCTTGGCATTATTGTCTCTTAGATCTCAATAGTTTTGTATGTATATATATCTTATATATATATATATATATATATATATATATATATCTACGTATGTATGTATGTATATATTCTTCTTTCTGTTCTTCACGCTTGCTGCCCGCGTGTCTCACAGTGCCAGTGTTGTTTTTCTTCATGCCACTGCCATCATGACTGCGAGCGTGCGCAGCTGCCGACGATACTTCCAGTGGCTGGTTCAGGCTGAACTCGCCGTTCAAGGCCACGCTGCGGTTCGATTTCGACATCTGCCTTTTTGTGTTTTATGGCGTGAGAAAGTGGATCTTTCACAGCGGTTGGTCTATTCTATTATTCATCATCTCAGCAAAACTTGCCAATCACGTATTTGGATGGGAAACTTGAATGCATCCCAATGCAGCAGGTCCGGTTGCCTGTCCTACAACAGTTGTACAATCAGGCAAGTCACAGTGCATTCGCAATGGTCTAACGTAGCAGTGTGCTCAGTTGGCTGCCGTGCTCGCGTTGGTGGGCCCTTTCATGCGTGTGTGACGACGAGGCGGCGAGTTTCTAAGCTCATTTTCAATACACCATGTACTCTTGCAGCTGCATTGACGTCCTGCTCACCAAAATTCTTCAAAGTGGCCCTAATGATTGATTCCTATGTAGGTTTAATTTCCCAAAACCACCACATGATAATGAGAGATACCGTTGTGGAGGGCTCCAGAAATTTTGACCACCTTGTGTTCTTTAACGTGCAACCAAATATGAGCACACGGGCCTACGACATTTCCGCCTCCATCGGTAATGCCACTGCCGCAGCCGAGATTCAATCACATGACCTGCGGTTCTGCAGCCGAGAACCTTAACCGCAAGACCACCGCGGCGGGGCGCTCATATATATGGTCGCAGGTTCGGATCCTGCCCACGGCAAGTTATCTTTTCACCCACTTTTCTTTCTTCTAATTTACATTACAATTGGCCTAATAACTTCCCCTATACCTTCCTTCGCCTTATTGTCTGTTAGATCTCAATATTTTGTGTAAAACACGAAAAACGAGCCCTTAAGTCTACACTTCTTTTCCTTATTCATTCACGAGGGTCTCGTACTGGCAGACTTGGTGCTTTAGGTTGCATACGAGGGACTATTGGTCAGCTGCTAGTTAGTAATAAGATCACGTGCTACGTGACGCCAAACAGGCTCATAAAGAGTGTGCCACACTCTCCGCCATGGCTACTAGAGGCGCTGACTGACACTCCCACGTTTAAATTGACATAGATACCCAATAAAGTGGCTGGGGGGATAGCTGTCGTGGTAGCTCAGTGGTAGAGTATCGAACGCGTTATTCGAAGGTCGCAGGTTCGGATCCTGCCCACGGCAAGTTATCTTTTCACACACATTTCTTTCTTCTCATTTACATTACAATTGGCCTAATAAGTTCCCCTAAACCTTCCTTGGCATTATTGTCTGTTAGATTTCATTAATATATATATATATATATATATATATATATATATATATATATATATATATATATATATATATATATATATATATATATTGTTTGGGACGAACTGCGACAGCTTCAGGCAGTGGGATCCCATCAACCTGTGTGAGCCCTCGCGGATGTAATCAGACAAGAAGTCCGGCAGGCCATCACACCCCTGACCGCAATCGCACCACCGATTCCCGAGGCCCCAGTCCTGACATACGCAGCCGCATTGTGATCCCCTGCGCCACCGGCTACAGATCCTGCTATGCGGCCCAGGTACCAGGCTATGCAGTCATTCCACGCCACTGCTTCGAGCCCACCTCTCGGCTCAAGTTTCCCGAGCACACCCACCTATCTGCCGTCTACCTCAAGACAAAGTGGTAGCAAGACAAGCACGTGGCGCACCTCGGATAACCGTCCGCTCTGCTATCGCTGCGGCGAAGCGGGTCATGTATAGAGAAACTGTCAATACCGGCAACTAGGTCTCCGCGGCTTCCATCCTGATGCTCGATGCCCGCACTATGGTGAGCGCCCCCGCGAAATCGAAGCCTATTTCACGGGCCAGCGAACACCTTCGACTGCATGTTCAGCTCCACCAGTCGAGATCACCGTCGCCTCGCCGGTCTACGTCACCCAGTTCGCCCTCATCGTCTTCCGCTCCTTTCAGGAGCCGGTCACCAAGTCCCCGCAGGGGAAACTAGGAACGGCGACTTCTGGGGGTTAAGTCACGCCCCGGCAAACTGTTAAAGACCCTCATTCGACGCGATGACCAGACGAGGACCATTCCGGTTTTGCAGTGTTCTCTGACAGCAGAAAGATCGTTTCTGCCGAAATCGCCATCTTCGTCGACAATCATGCTGTCAACGCCCTCGTCGACATCGGCGCCGATTATTTCGTAATGAGCGCCGCACTGGCATCTGAACTGAAGAAGGCAACCACACCATGGCAAGGACCCCAGTTGCGCACGGCAGGGGGCCATCTGGTGACTCCTACCAGTATGTGCACGGCACGCATTCGTATACGTACGTCGACATTTGCGGGCTCTTTCCTCGTATTGCGCGTGTGATCTTGGCCAGTCATTCTAGGAATGGAATTCCTTCGTGAATAGGGTACGTTATCGACCTCCGTGAATTACTTGTGTCGTTCGAGGATCTTTTTGCGCTGCAACTGACAGTACACAATTCCGGAAAAGAGCGTTCCGTGTTACCGACGATTCTTTGACTCTCCCACCTCGAAGCAGCCTTATTGTCGAAGTGAAATTGGGACAAGAAGTGTCTAACGCGCTAATTACAGAGGCCAATTTGTCTCTCCTTATTTCACGACAAATCTGTGTTGCCCGAGGAATCATTAAGTCTAGCAATAGGCATGTTCATCTGCTGGACGAATATTGCCACCTAACGAGACACACTGCCATTGCATATTTTGAAGAACTTGCCGATGCCGATGGTTCGCCCACGTTAGCATTATTTTCATCGAATGGCCACCCTGACGAGGCCTTCACGAGCACTCTCGACGTAAACGAGAGACTACCTTCGTCTCAACGAGAAAGCCTTTTGCGTTTACTCGGCTCATTTCAAAACTGATTTGCTGCTACGTCAAAGGTTAAACAGACACCACTTGCTCACCACCTTATTATCATGGAAACCACCGAGAGACCCATCCCACAACACGCCTATAGGTGTCGCAAAAAGAGCAAGACGCTATACGTGGTCAAGTCCAGCAGATGCTTCAGGACGACGTCATCCAGCCATCAACCAGTCCCTGGGCTTCGCTAGTTGTGCTAGTAAAGAAGAAGGGCGGTACGTTGCGTTTTTGCGTTGATTACCGTAAACTGAACAAGGTCACCAAAAAGGCCATTTATCCTCTACCCCGGATAGATGACTCGTTGGACTGTATACGCAACGCTAAATATTCTTCTTCCATGGATTTACGTAGCGGCTACTGGCAAATCGCAGTGGATGTGCGCGACCACGAAAAGATGGCGTTTATTACTCCCGACGGCCTGTACGAGTTTAAAGTGTTGCCTTTCGGTGTATGCTCAGTGCCAGCTACTTTCCAAAGAATGATGAATACGGTTCTCACAGGGCTAAAATGGCAATTATGTCTTGTTTACCTTGATGACGTCGTGGTCTTTGCAGACACGTTTGAACAACACATCCAACGCCTTCATGCAGTACTTCAGGCATTCAGAACAGCGGGGCTTTCTCTCAAACTCGAGAAATGTCATTTTAAATATCAAGAACTGAAGTTTCTTGGTCACGTTGTGAGCCAAGCTGGCATCCGCCCAGATGCGGAGAAACCCGTGCTGCTGCTGCCTTTCCCGTGCCCACAAATAAGCGCGACCTACGCCGATTTCTAAGGCTCTGTGCGTTTTACAAGCGCTTTGTCAAAAACTTTTCGAATATTGCTGAACACCTCAGCAAGCTTACAAAAGACGGTGTCTCGTTTGTCTGGGGTCCCAATCAGTGTCATGCGTTCGACACCCTCCGAAAACTCCTCTATGCTCCACCTGTACTGGGTCATTTTGACGAAAGCGCTGACACGGAATCACACACTGACGCCAGCAACGTTAGACTAGGAGCGGTATAAGTTCAGTAGCATAATGGCGTAGAGCGCGTGATCGCTTATGCGAGCAGAACGTTATCCCCAGTGGGGAAAAACTATTCTGCAACCGAGAAGGAATGCCTCGCTGTTGTCTGGGCCATAACAAAGTTCCGCCTATACTTGTATGGCCACCCCCCCTTCAGGGTAGTTAGCGACCACCATTCCCTTTGTTGGCTCGCGAATCTCAAAGATCCCTCAGGTCGTCTAGCACGATGGAGCCTTCGGCTACAAGATTTCGATGTCACCATCGTCCACAAATTTGGGCGGAAACACACCGACGCCGACTGTCTCTCACGTGCACTGGTCGAAAATGCCAACACTGACCTTGAAGACGACGACAATTTTTTTTCTGCCGTATCAGCAACCCGCTTGGCTGAGCAACAGAGTCACAACTCGGAGCTCATTCTGCTCATTGAGTACCTAAAAGGACGCAATTCCCACCCTCCTCGAAGCTTTGCACGCTCGCTATCCTCCTTTCGTTTCCTTGATGGAGTGCTTTACAAAAAGAACTTTCCTCCTACACAAGCTATGTATCTGCTTGTTGCGCCAACTACGCTTCGTGGTGACATTTTACGTGCGTGTCGTGATGAGCCATCGTCCGGACACCTCGGCTATACGCGCACGCTGCAACGGATTCAACGCTCATACTACTGGCCACGTCTCGCAAAGACTGTGAAGCACTACGTTCGCACATGTCGCGACTCTCAGCGACGTAAAATTCCACCTTTACGATTAGCAGGACTTGTGCAACCAGTAGGCCCACCAATGGCGCCCTTTCATCAGATTGGCATGGACTTGCTGGGATCATTCGCCACGTCTTCGTCTGGAAACCGGTGGATTGTGGTCGCTACAGACTACTTAACACGCTCCTGTGAAACCAAGGCGCTTCGAAAAGCAACCGCAGCAGATGTCGCCCTATTTTTCATGAACAGCATTGTCTTACGTCACGGTGCTCCAGCTGTCGTCATAACTGATCGTGGGACAGCTTTCACCGCAGAGATGCTGCAGGAAGTCTTGCGATTAAGTGGCACGGAACATCGTAAAACAACGGCTTACCACCCGCAAGCAAACGGGCTGACTGAACGACTCAGTAAGACAATTGCAGACATGCTGTCAATGTATGTGGACATCAATCAAAAGAACTGGGACGCCATACTTCCCTATGTAACTTTTGCGTATAACACTGCTGTTCAAGAAAGTACCGGTTTCACACCTTTTTGCGTAGTGCACGCTCACGAGGTCACGACGCCATGCTCCTGCGCGGCAACTTAGGAATATACCGCATCGATGCCCCCAAATTCGCGCAGTGTGCAGAAGAGGCCCGTCAAATCGCTCGTCACTGTATTCAACATCACGAAACCGCAACCGCGTGCTACTACAATCTTCGTCACCGTGAAGTTATTTTCAAGCCCGGTGATGAAGTCTAAGTGTGGATCCCATATACGACAACGTGGCCGTTCAGAAAAGCTTCTTCGGCGCTACTTCGGCCCTTACAAGGTCGTACGACGTCTCACCGACGTCACATACGAGGTTCTCTCAGAAGGCACTTCAAGACGTTCCCGTTTCACCCCGCGAACTGAAGTAGTTCACGTTTCATGGCTCAAACCATACTTTTCGCGCTGTGAATCGCCAGTGAGTGACTGACTTTATTCATCTCTCCCTGACATTCTTTTCTATTTTTCTCATTTCTCATTTAACTCTTGGCTCCACAACGAACTATGTTATTCCGCCTTACGCCATTCATTTTGCTTTCATAGTAATCTTCATCTCATTTTCTATTTTTGCCACCATTTTTAGCATCGAGACGATGCTTCTTGGTGGCATTTGAAAGTAGCCACGTAAGACACAACAGGACAAGCATACCGTACAGCCAGGCGCTCCGTAATAAAAGGTTGTGCTCCACACAATCTGACTTCAGGGATAATTGTGACAAGCTTAGTGATGCGCTAACAAGACAACAGTACCCGCCTCAGATAATTGACGTTGTCATTAAACGTGCTAATGAAGTGGACAGGAGCGTGCTCCTCCACCCCAACAAGCCTGCTCAACAGCGACCATCTACAAACCTCATATTAACGCATTCCGCATCAGCACCAAACGTTAACCACATCCTACGAAGGCACCACAACATTCTTATGCAGAGCGACCGTCTCAAAAACATAATTTCGGAAGCGCCACGTGTAGTCTATTGCCAGTCGACAAACTTGCACATTATGCCCACTTCATCTGTACTAACTCATCCTGCCTACTCAGGTTGCCACCCTTGTGGCAAACCACGTTGCGAGGTTTGCGTACACATGACCACCTCTTTTTGTGCCCACAGTTCGGCGTCAAATTTCACAATTAAAATAATGGTAATTACGATAGCGATACGAGTAACTGTGTGTACCTACTTTAGTGCTCAATCTGTAAGCTTCACTACTTAGGCCAGACAGCGACACCATTCAGACTGCGGTTTAATAACCACAAGGCGCATGTCACAACTTTTCCTAACCTACCCCTATCTAAGCACCTGAATGCGAGAGGACATTCACTCGATAACCTAACAGCAACCATATTAGAATCTGGTTTTAAGTCTCACCACGAACGGGAAGCACGCGAATCATTTCTCATCTACAAATTTAGAGCACTCTCATTCGGCATTAACGAAAGCGCAGGAAAGCTCACGTTCCTGGGCACACGTTCAGCAACGGGATCACTATGTCACGGACAAGGCTAAATTTCAAATCACATGTCTGCCGCTTTTATCAGTTTTCAGCCTGTTACCTACAATTCTGTTATATTTCATTCTCATGAATGCCATGTATCTCACTTTTACCTAAGGTTTTTTTTTCAAATCGCCATTGCCACTTAATTCACCTATGTTTTTTTATAAATCTGTTCTCGTTGCTTTACACCTGTTTTTTGTTAGTTTTTTAGCGCATTGTTGCTGGTTGTTTGCCTATGTTTCTTGTTAGTTCATCGAGTTGTTTTAACGCGATGTTGTTAAATGCATTCGCTGTACATAATCACCCCTGTTATGTTGATCCTTTCCGTGACTGTGAAAAACGCCCTTTTTTGCTGCGCATATTTCACCGTATATTATCATTTCGTGATATAGTCCTGTTATTATCACATCGTGCTGTTTCGCATGTTGATTTGTGTGATTTGTTATATATATATATATATATATATATATATATATATATATATATATTTCAGATGTATGTATCTATATGTAGAGTCTAGATAGTGCACCAGGGTTGCCGATCCTTCTCTGGTTAGGGAATGCGTCGCCGGCGGTGGTCACCTATGAGGCCTCACACCAGGCCTCTTTATTGCGATTGCATGATCACGCAGGTTTTTTCTTTTCATTCCGGTGAGCAATTTAGCGTCATTGCGATTCGAGTCATGGAAATTCTGCACGCGAGGCTGACGCTGTAGTCACTACGCTGCACCTTCGTTGTAACCCTAGGAGGCAAGAAAACAGCACAGTGGGTGAGAGAACAAGCCGGGCTTGATGAAATCATAGTCGAAATCAACAAAAAGTGATCCTTGGCAGTGCACGTGATGTGAAGGCGAGATGACCGCTAGTGATGAAGAATGACAGAAAGGATTCGAAGAATATATATATATATATATATATATATATATATATATATATATATATATATATATATATATATATATATATATATATATATTGTACACACTCCTTTTTCTCATCCAATAACGAGGGTCTCGTACTGGTCGACCTGGTACTTTAGGTTGTATACGAAGGACGATTGGTCAGCTGCAAGTTCGTAATAAGTTCACGTGCTCCGTGACGCCACTCAGGCTCATAAAGACTGTGGCACACTCCCCGCCAAGGCTTCAGATGGCACTGACTGTGACTGACACTCCCATGTTTAAATTCACTTATATAGCAAATAAAGGGGCTGTGAGCATAGCCACCGTGGTAGCTTAGAGGTAGAGCGTCGAACGCGTTGTTCAAAGGTCGCAGGTTTGTTTCCTCTTCATGACAAATTATCTTCTCACATTTTTCTTTCTTCACATTTTCATTACGATTCGGTATAATAACTTCTCCCATACATTTCTTGGTGTTATTGTCCTTAGTTCTCATTGTATATATATATATATATATATATATATATATATGGCCATACAAACGATAGTACAAAGGCGTGCGCAGCTGCAGCTTTACACTTAATTTCACTTTACACACACCCACACGCAAATAAATAAATAAATAAATATATATATATATATATATATATATATATATATATATATATATATTATATATATATATATATATATATATATATATATATATATATATATATACACGTGTGTGTGTGTGTATTTGCGTGTGCGTGTCTAAAGTGAGAATAAGTTTAAAGCTGCAGTGGCCCACGTCTTTGTATTTGTACTATCGTTTGTATGTTCCTGCTTTGTTTGGATCTTTCCTCAGCACATCAATGTCACGCGCATTCTACTGCTGTGGCCAGTACACGTACATGATGAAAGCATGGTGCCTTTTTCGACGGCACAATGGTAAAGAAGAATTCTTCCTAATCGAACATCTTTCTGCCTAACACGCATCGAACAGTCTCCTGCTTTTATGAACGAATAGCTCTTCTTTCGGCAATTGTATATGCATTACTGCTGGTCTGGTGAAATGTGTGTTCCCCAGTTTTCTTTCCTACACAATAAACTTTTCCTCCCTTATTCTCCAATGCATATCAGCACGTGAGAATAGTGTTCCTGCGTAACGACTCTGTGTTTTTCGTCTTTTCTTTCACAATCTACTATGCGTGCAGCCGGGGGTTCTCAGAAGATGGTATCAGACATACAATCATGGCATCGCTCCCGTCACCGGTCACCGTCTACGCTACTTTTAAAGTCATGTCACGAGCATTTTCGCCTTCTCTTCCCCGCCTTCCTTGCTCCCATCGAATAGTTATCTTTTTATTGCCCTTCTAAGCCAATCATCTCTCATATAGGGCTCACTGGAAGTCCAGCGATGGCTATCTGCTGCCTCATTCATCCTCTACCTATTGTCAGAAAGCGACCAACGTGAATATGACAGACGGCTGTCCTTTCGCTGAGCCGTATAGAATATGACGTTGTTATATCTAATATGGTGTTTTTTCCGAAAAAAAAAAGGCCGCACCCCTTACACCACGCGTTTACGACTACTTTTCCCGCCATACAATTTTGCAAAGGTTAGAGGTCGGAGGAGGCATTTAGGAGACCTAAAGTATTCATACAACTGACTTATTCACCTTGTGAGACCTCTCGGCAAGCTGATGACTGCCTTGACATCACCTGTAAGCTGAAGTGTGCACCCTCAAGTCGGTATGCGTAAAGTAGAAGGATAGAGAAAAAATGAGGATGTGTGAGTAATATAAGAGTGGCCACCCCTTGCGTGGTATTTGGTCCGTACCGTTAGTTTGATGTCACGCCATATTGTTTTTGAAGTTCGAGCCCACATTAGGACAAAGGTAGTATTTTCAGAATGTTGATTACAGTTATAATCTAATATTGTTTTCTCTTGGTTTCATTTTTAATAAAAAGCACCTAAATTCATTTATAGAATTTTGTTTCTCTCTCTCACTTTTCCAAACCTATATTCCACAACCCCGCAACAAGGTAGCTTACCAGATGTTACTTTCTGGTTAACCTCCCTGCGTTCCTCTTCAATTTGTTGCGCTCTCTCCATCCATTCACTGTGGGTGATTGCACAAGTATTTGCGTTACAATTAAACATATAACATCTACTGTGGTTCTTCAAGCCATCAACTAATGTCGCTGAAAGGTAAACACAATCTATTTTAAGCTACCGTGAGAATGCTGCTCTTCAGCGTAATTCTATTCCAGCATGCATGTTTCGAATTGTTATGGGTGTTTGCGACGAGCTCTGATAGATTTTATGTGCATGCATAGTACTACGAAAATCTCCATGATTTGAGGAAAATACTTTCATGAGGATGTGGTAATGCGAGTACAAGAAATAGAAAACGACAGGATGCTCTACGGGAAAGTGCCCACATTGCTGATAAACAATACCTTAAAACATCAGCGCGTATTTAAGAAGCATCGCTGTGTTGCACTTCCTGTGGTAATAAAAAAGAGCAGCCATCCAGCTACGTTTTCACGGATACTAAATTATCATTTTGCGAAGAACGTCGTCTAACTAAAAGCGGGAAGGCCATTTTGGAGGGTATATGGGTTATTTGGAAAGTTCGTCAGCTAAATAAAAACAGTAAGCACTGACTCTCCTTGAACGTTATGAAGTGCCCTTTTGTTTCGAAGATTATACGCGGTGTAAAAAGAAGTTTGCGATTAGTGTTTTATGACTTCGCAGAGAATGAGAAGGCTGACAAACTCATGGTTCCTTTGTCTGCTCCTGAAAGAATGCCGAATAGCGGAGAAACTTGATTAAGATTGAAGCACACACGTTGCAAGGAGGCATTCACGATGAACGAAACCAAGGCCTGCAATCTCGCGAGCATCCTCGAGTGTTCGCTTTGAAGGACCTCACTTCTGGAAAGCTCAGTGCCAAAAAATGGCATGGCAATGCGATCTAATCTCGGTGTGTACATTTGCAACGCTAGTTCGTGTTGCGTTTCACGTTTGCAGGGCGAGCGAGATTGGTTGGTTCTCGCTCGACGTCAGGTTCGGCGATGTGCCGCGGTGTTTCTGAGCTCCAGTCTAGGGCAGGCGTAATTGTGTGTAATGAAGCTGGTGGTGAGCACTCTGAACATCAAGCCTGGTGGCTTCTTGAATATTGAAAAATGAATTATTTCAGGAGATACCCGTGACAACCGCTATTCGTCTAAACTTTCGAAAATTGTGGCAGAGAAACTTTTCCTTCAATTGGTCAACATTAAGCGATGAGAATTATTAGGCGTAGCTTGATTCACTACAGGACTGTTGATAATGAGAATACCATGCTTTAATTACAGATTAGAAAGTATTATTCTACAAATACAGATTTAAAGGTATGGCTAGTACTACATGACCGCACAGAAGCTTTGTAATCTTCCGAGCTTTAGTATATCTGCATCCTGTGAGCTTTCACTCCTTTCAAAAAACGTGCAGCTATATCCCATGTACTAAAGAAATATATTTGAGAAACTCTCACTCCCCCAAAGGCAGAGAGCGAATAAAATGTCAATGAAACAGAGTTTTCCATTTTTGTCTATTCTGTGCCCCAGCGTTGTTTCCGATCTAATTTTGTCCATCGTGGTTGAGGAAACGTCCCCAGAATCCCACATTTATAAAGCAGTGAATTGAACTTTGTTGCATCGAAGGTCACATGAGATGTTCCATTTCGCAAGTCCTTTAAATGGAATAGAAACAAAAAGTAAGCGAACAGAAACGTCTTTGTTCTGCGATCAGTGGGAGTGCGATACAGATTTCTCAGAGCCGAGTGAATCGGGTTGCGAAAAACAAAGCCTGGATCCACCGAAAGCCGACAAGATGAATTGTGAGTGGCAGACAGTGAAGAAAAAAAGAGAACAAGAGAAAGAGTGCACAGACGTAAAGGGTCAAGAAGAAATTGCGGCCTTTCTAAAGTTCTTGCAGTGACACGCATTTCGGCACCTTAGAATAGGCAAAAAAAAAAGAGGTGTGTGGCCTAAAAAAAGCAATTTTCCGTTTAAATCAAGCAGGGCATCATGACGATGCTTCTGCTCGGATGAATATAGAAAAATACGACTCTTGTTTGAGAGGCATTGAAGCAATTCGTGGCTTTTTTCGTTCCTTGTATTTTGCTGAGGGGAGGAATCAGGTGAAATGAAGAGCCAATCAATAAATGGGTTCGAAAACAAATCATTACCTGGTTATGTTCATCACGCAACACCTGCAAACCTGGCATTGTGAGTTACGCTCATGTCGTAACTTTTATAAAAACCAAAGATTGTCCCCAGTACACGAAAGAGGAAAGAAAAAAAAAGCCCTACCAATTTTCTTCATGATCACACAAAACTGACAAATAAAGGAACCACCTATTTATCATTGCAGTGGACCAAACATGCATGCCTTTGCACTGAAGCCTTTAGACTCACAATACAGCTGAGCCTTATCAAACAGTAAATCAAGGCAGCAGGTGACTCGAGAAACAGCCCCAAAAAGATCCATGTTCCTAACCCACCAAAATCCTCTGCAGTTTCTACGGGCTTTCATAAGACATTATGTTTAAAAATATTAATTTTTTACTTCTTTATGGCAAATTACGCAGGTCGCGGGAGCGAATCTCAGCTGTGGTGACTGCAATTCCGACGGAGGCGGAAATGTAGGCCCGTGTACTTAGATTTGGGTGCACGTTAAAAACCCCAGGTGGTCGGAATTCTTGGAGCCCTCCACTACGAAGTCTCTCATCATATCGTACTTTGGGACGTTAAATATGACAAATCAATGTGGCAAATTACTACGGTATTCGAAGAGCATTTTCTTTGATATAGTTCCTATTTCAGCAGAGCCTTCAATTGGTTTTTATTGCCAAGACGCTCCTCGATGATCATAGCGTCACAAGATTAAAAACGAAGCGTACATAGATTCCAGCGTCCGAAACTCCTACGTCCCATGAGAAGTTAGAGGCATCAACATTGTTTTCTCTGCGTATTTTGGGCACGTTAAATGCACTCATTTAATGTTTGAAAATCTGGCCGGTCAGGATGATGAACTCATATCGAACAAACAAAGCATCAAGTTATTAAGTCATTGGGAAAAAAACGGTTATGCATAGGGACCCTAAATGTTTCACCTTATTATGCCTAAGCCCTGGCAGACGTCTGTTCCGTATTATAAGACTGAAAATTTCGGTCGCACATCTGACAGTTCGGGAAGTAAGGTTATTTTAGAAGTTGATTTGTTTATAATCAAGTACCGACATTGTCAACCACGTTAAACTCGGTGGGCTTGTGCCACAGGAAGCGGGTATGCAACGAGTGGCTCCTAGCATGGTACAGCCGTGCATATAATAGTACAGAATTATGGTGGATAAAAAAGTATTGGTTTGGATTAGCAATATGAGGAAATGAGGAGGAGAAAGAAATGAGGAGGAAAAGAAGTATGTGAAAGCGTTAACCTTAGAATAGTCATGTACTGTAGAGTAAAGCAAGGAGTAATAAAGGGGGTGAGGAGGTATATGAATGCTAGGAGGAGGCAAATGAGAAGATAGGGCAATATTGAAAGTGATAAAGAAAGCAAGACAGATGAAAAAAAAGTAGAAAGAGATAAGCACCGAACCATCAGTAGAAACAAGATGATCGAAGACGGCGATCTGTGTTCACCCACTGGTTGCGCTTGATAGTTCTTTACGACTTATTTGCCGAGAACTAACAATGGAGCGAAGTTCCCCCAGGCCGGTTCATCGCAAATCAGCACGTTAAGACCTAATGAGCAAATCTGTATGTTGCTTCACACCGAAGTGCCTGATAAGAAAGTTGCCAAGTAGAACGCGAGAAAGAATAGTAGCCATAAAATGACCCCACTCCCCAAAAAAATCTAGGAAGACGGTAGCCATCTTGAAATAAAGGCAACAAAGGTAGTAAATAGTTACCACTGGGTTGCGAAAACCACTTTGACTTTTTTTTTCTTTCCGTTAAAATAAATGAATGCAAGAGCTTCCGGACAAATATGTATGTACATATCAGCTGCATTATCTATGCAACATCAGAATTGCTGATATTCCTGTAAAAACAGTCAATTTCAGAATGCTTTCGTGGGGGATATTAGTGCCCGAGGTAGTCGCTCTTGCTCGTTCTGGTATTTCGCGCTGTTTATTTCATTCAAGATGCAATCACACCAACTATTCCAGAAATCCATTCAGTGAATATTGACTTTCTTGGAAAGTTCAACCCTCGTAAACTGTCTTGCCTCTATTTTTTATTATTTAAGGGAGTAGACATAACTACATTACAGCTGTGCACGCGGTATGAACGTGCTCAAAATACCGTCACTGGAATTTAAACCTAAGTGGAAGTCAGTGTTGCCATCCTTCGTCGAGTTATTAAACAGCAGTTAATACTTCAGCGTCACCGCCCGTACCTAACCTTAAAGAATGAAAAAAAAGCACCTAGGGAAATCCAATTCGTCAATACTTTGTCGGTAATTCTCAAATGATACATATTTCTTCTATCCAATAATCTCGTATGATAAATTTTTAGAGTTCTTGTAATATCATACGTGATTATTGAATATGTGTCACACATGCCCTATATTTCTCAATTGCGGATGAATGTAGAGTGCCCAAGATGCGGAAATGCGGAATGTTGTGATTGCTCTGCTCACTTGCATTAGGGCTTGAAGAACGCGTAGATCACTATGTCGTCTGCACAATGAGCTCCTATGCCATGTTCTTCTTTCAATATTAGCAACGTATCTAAGCGTGTTACTTGTTTTTTTCGTGCACAAGGGCTGTTTACCTGGTGGTGCATTTTCTCGTAGTTTTCTGTATATTTATTTTGTGATCCTCGAAACTGTCACGTCTGTTTAGGCCACTGTGCATAATGCTCTTCATAAAAGTTGATAATCTACGTTCTTACCACACAATATTTCTGATGATTTATGACGTAGTGGGCACCCTGAAATTGTGCTTGTATAATTTGCCCAAAGAGTTGTAAAAAAGATTTTGAAAGGTCGCTCGTACAGCTTTCGCCGTGACTATGATAGGGCTGAGCGTTCCGCGCAGGCCTGGCGTTTTTTTTTTTTAGCGCGAGATGGTGGTTGCTGTATTGCGCTCGTGTATGTTGGAGAAGAGGCTGTTTACAGCTGCAGATGCAGAGACAGCACGTGTGGTTTATTATCTATGATTTCACGTCAGTGAATAATAGCTATGATTCAGTACATTTGAAATGAAGACATTTTTCTAACACCAGTGGTAGACACTATAGGTGCAGTCTCTTCTCTGAATCGTATAGGCCTTTTAATAAACTAAATAAAAAAGACTCAACGTCACATAGCCACAATTATCTGAAGCTGCTAACAATCATGACTCAATTCGTAATTATATTGAACATGATTGCCGGCCCTTTTTAGGCGGAGTTAACATCATCCTATAAAATTATCGACGGTTAACCATGCTCCCAGTCATCTGGGATGCATGGACTCCCAGAAAGTTTTTTTTTATTTTCCCCAGTCTATTGCTCTTCATATTTCTGGCAGCTTTCAGGCAGCTAGGTTCGAAAACAGAACACCTTTTTGGTTGTCTTTACCCGCAGGAACAATCATTTCTTTTCTTTAGTGATTGCTCGCAGGGCTTTTTATTGATCAACTGCAGATGGTAACGTCTTTCACTGATGCTGCAGCCTTAGCTGCACCATGTGCAGTGTGCACTTGACACATTTTCTGAGTTGCTAAAAAAATCATCTTTCTCTTTCTTTTTTTTTTGAAAGGTCGATGCAAGTGAAACAAATACCTGTGCACAACTCAAAAATCATTCTCCTCCCTATCAGAAAGCACTGTTTCTCGCCGCTTAGGCACGACAAGCTCTCGCTATCCTGTGTGTAGTTTGCCCATTACAACGAAACTAGCACCAGTTTATTGAGACGCCTTTTCAGTAGTTAAATCCTAGTTAAACATGCTCTTTACTGCACCGCTGCTCTGAAGTGTTCCTCCAAACCACTAGGAAAGGCTCAATTTTTTTTTTGATGCCCACCATTTCTTAGCAAAATTCGGCAATGTTGAGCATATCTATCTATCTATCTATCTATCTATCTATCTATCTATCTATCTATCTATCTATATCTATCTATCTAGCCGCTTACGTTGGGTGCTCTCGTGGTCACTCTCTGAACTTGGCGTGAACCAAAATTGGCGTGAACCAAACGCTGAAGTTGATTTGTGTAGCAGTGTCAACGGGCAGCATCCTGGCGAGCATCAGCGCTTCGTATCAAAACTTGGAGCTTCTAATACGCATCTTCTAGTTGGCATCGTTCCTCAAGTGCAAAGAACTGGTTATGTAAACATCTGCCACTCTTTAACATATGTCTGTACGTGCAACATTTGTACATATACTTAGCGTCATTTCATGCTGTGTCACTCAATAAAAAAGGTACAACAGCCTCTTTTCCTCCGCATGCCTCGCACAAGTTAGATTCCCAGGTATGTGGGATCTGCTGAATTGCTTTCTGGTTCCTAATCATAACCGCATTTTCAAATTTCGCTATTGATTATGTTCTTTTTATGGCGTTCGTGCTTACCAAACAGAATTCAGCGTATTGAATTATAATATTTTTTCCACTCATTTGGTGCAGCGTAATTTCCAGTGCATCGACCTTGACAAGGCGTCTCAGACTCTGAACGCTCACTGCGTGAACGGAACTGTTCCTGTTTCGCGCTGCTGATAGAATTTTGTCAGAATGCATGAAGTCAGAAGAGCAACCAGCTCCACATTCATCTGAAAAAGCACTGGAGCCGTCCTGTCTGTGGGCTCAAAAATATTTCGCAAGCAGCGTAAGCATCTACTGCACAGCAGTACTGTAGAGAATCCGCTTTGTGTGACGTGTTGCTTGTACTGTACACTCCCGGTATTATGAGCTGCATGCATAGCATACACGTTTTTAAGAGGCGATTTACTATAAAATTTTAATTTGTACTTCTCAACTAGAGTTGAATGGCAATACGCCGTATGTAGTATACAAGCAATGCCAGAAAGCATAGTCCATATACTGCTTGAATATCCGAAATGACTTCAATGATGCAATCGTGATAGCGCCAACATGAACAGGAGGAGTGAATTTCAGCCTTCTCTGTCGCTCTAGCTATCGCCATTTCATTCGTATAAAGTTTTAGCGTAAGAAGAGTCAGTCACACCCTGACTCTTGTGGGAGCGTTGTTGGTATAGCGCCAAAGTATCACAATTGAACGAGTCTTTTGTCAATATGAGTACCTGAAGTGATGCTGTAAAGGCCCCAGCCGCAAAGAGCATGCACCACCATTGGGGTTTGCCCCTGTAGAGCAGGCACACAAGCTGGCATACGTGCATTTATGGTCATGCGTAAAGGTGGGCGTATCACACTATAAAGTTTATTGCCCTCTAGAAGGTGGATAAATTCACAAGGTTTAACCTGCTTCATTGTATAGTGTGTTTCTCCAATATGTACTTCCTCTTCCGTTCACGCGAAATGCAAATTCTTTCTTCAGTTCCTTCACTGCAGTGTTCCTGGCGTGTTACCAAGTGCAATAGTTTGAACTGCTTATGCGATGGACTTGGAGCCTGCTTTAGCGTGTTATAATATCTTGCGCTTCTTGTATTGTTAACTGTATAAAATCTCACTATACCTCGTCAGGGATGAAGCCCGGTTTTTTCCTTTTGTTCGCATGCTGCCCATTTTATTGTTCCTGTGATCCTTCTCTTTTTGACTGATGATCACTCTCGCGGTATAGACGACGCAAAAATGGCCCCTTGATAAGCGGGAGCATAATTTGAAGCTCATTGCTTCACAAACGCTGTAGAACTCCTTCTCTAGACTTCTGCAGAGATTGGATCGATAGCCACACGGTTATAAAACGAGAATCAAGGTCCTGATGTCTGAACCCCAACTGCATTGTTTCTTTTGTTTGTATACTGTCCCTGTCTTGTAACTGTTCTCGCCTCGTGTTTTGCATACCGACCAGTGTACCAAAGTCCTGTTGCTTCAGCTTTGGTTTGCTATGATCTCGCGAAGTCATTTTATGGCCTTATGACGTCGTGCAGATCCGTCTGATCCCAGCCTGGGCTTTTTCTATGCTAAGTTTTCAATTCCATGATTTATATACATTCCGAGCATGAACCTAAATGTTCACATATTAGACTGTTATTTTGCAGTGTGCCTGCGCGAAATGTGTCTGTGTGACTTTGTATAAGTGTCTCGTAGTGTATATATCCAGTCATTCCTATTCATTTCACACATCTTATTACACACGTCGTTTTTCATTATTGCATTGTGGTTTAGGGACGTCAAATCCCAAAAATTATTGCGTATCACATGATTAAAAGGTACTCTTTCACATGTCCTTTCAGACTAGGTGCCACTTTTCAGCCTCTTCAACTCATTTCGTGATGCTTTCAACTTATAATCAGGTAAATTTAGGTTTATTATTGCTTAAGCACGATTTGAAATAATTTTTTTTTTCAATTTTTAAGTTAGTTGTTGCAATAATTTTGTGGGTGTAAGACACGCCTCTTTTCAGTTTTGCAATGTTCTCGTGTCTTTAGATTACACGAATACTTAAATTATTATTAATACAAGCACCTTGATAACCGTTTCAGTTCTCTTTCCTGAAGTCACGTTTCTTGGCACCTTAGGCGCTCTGAATAAATCTCTGCGTGCTTTTCAATGGGGAGAGTACGTAAGACAAGCGCATACTCGCACTATCCATTCATTGCCAACATGAGCGAGTACGTAGCAAAAACAGGATACGACCACCATACGCCCGCATGCAAAGTGAGAGCGCTTTTAAAAACATCTTATGTACTAATACTTATAGAGGTCGATAGAGTCTAGTTCTTTATGTTATTTTGAAACATCGTGTTCTGAAACGAATTCGGGCTGAAACGTTTACACTTCTTTTCGAGCTCATCCAGCCGTGGATCAAGCGTTTACATTTAGAGTTAGGTTTTAGACTAGTCTTTTCTTCTTGTTTATATTAAGATCCCTTTGCTTCGCTCGGTCGCTTATGCGGTGTTCAATTTGTGGTATTTCGGTGCTTAGTACTATTCGAAATACGATTCGAATGGCACATCTTTCGAAAGAACTCGCAAGGTTGTTACAAGAGAAGGCTGTTCCCTTCGCTCAGTTGTGGATGAAAAGTGCAGACTTGAAAGCTTATGGCACGAATCGTTCCCCGCGATTGCTGGCGAACATTTTCAGCACATCTGACGCATGGTGCGCACGGTTGCATTTGCGCCGTTTTTTTATCACATAAGCTTTCTTAGAAGGGATTCATATATACGAGAATGACAATATAACACCTTACATATAAGCGCACGGCACTAAAACACGCTGTTGTTGTGGCGTGTGCATTGCATCCAGAACAGATGTATATCCAGCCAAAAACAAACGAACGACGAAGACATATACGTGATGAATATATATAAATATATACATGATAATGACATATACATTTCCGATCAACAATCTCACATCACTCATATATTCATCATAGTTGATGGTAAATATATATATATATATATATATATATATATATATATATATATATATATATATATATATATCCGAATGAAGGTCAGACTCTAGCCCGAAACATCGAAGTAAACCACGTTGTGACCGCTCACGGAGGATCTACTTGACTACTTGACAATGTGCGACGCTACGGCCACTCAACCACCATGCCTGCCTATATATATATATATATATATATATATTATATATATATATATATATATATATATATATATATATATATATATAGGCAGGCCATTACATTTCCTCATATTCATCAATGATCTTCCGCAACATGTCTCTTCATGCATCAGGGTGTTCGCTGACGACTGCATTATTTACCGTCCAATCAAGAACAGTGAAGATCACCTGTCACTCCAAAACGACCTCGACGTAATTAATGGTTGGTGTAGTGCATGGCTGATGACACTCAATGTCTCAAAATGCAAAGTAATGTCGTTCACACGTAAACCTAGCATATCCGAATTCTCTTACAGTATTAATCATTCCATTCTATCGACTGCAACACAATATCGGTACTTGGGCGTAATACTGGCACCTAATCTATCCTGGTCCAACCACATTACGGCAATCTCTGCCAGCGCCTCGAAATCACTAGGTTTCTTGAGACGTAACTTGAAAGCTGCACCATCAGGCATTCGCAAATTGTCTTACTTGACACTGGTTCGCCCTCAACTAGAATATGCCTGTTCGATTTGTCTCCCCATCAAAAATACTTAATTGACTCATTGGAAAGAATCCAGAATAGAGCAAGCCGCTTCATTGCCAATAACTACAGTCCGCATTCTAGTATATCACAAATCAAACAGGAACTTTCACTCCCACTCTTGAACATTTGTCGCGACATTGCCCTGCTGTCATTCTTTCATAAAATCACCCATTCTTCCCGAATCAACGTTACTGGTCTGCAAAAACCATATCTCACTTCACGTAGACTACACCATCATCTTAGCTATTCCCGTGTATACGGCTCAACAAACGCGTTCAATCAGTCCGCACTTCCAGGTGCTATCCGTCTGTGGAACAGTTTGCCTGACGACATTGCATCCCAGACAAACTTTGACACATTCCGTCATATCTTATCAAGCCACTTAACAAGCCTCAGCAAGTAGATGCCGTATCATAATTCATTGGTCCGTTTTGATTCATTTTTGTGATTGTCACATTCATATGCGCGAGGATTCTGCCTTGTGGCCGCTGCATGCGCAGGAAATACAGTGTTTCGCCCACGGTTCCCATGCGTGTATCTTTTGTACATGTTGAACTTTTGTACATGTTGGTGCTTTTTGTTTGACTTACTATTTTCCAATTGTTTCTTTTGTATTTGTTTTAGTGTGAGATGTATATAAGTATTGCGCCCATTACTCAATTGTTTCTTTTGTACTTTTTTTCATTTTGAGGTGTCTATATGTATTCCCCCCTTGCTCAATTGTCTGTCTTGTATATTGTTTCCAGTTTATTTGTATATATGTATAGCCCCCCTTACTCAATGCCCCCAAGGGGCCTGTAAGGTACTTTGAAATAAAAATAAATAAATATATATATATATATATATATATATATATATATATATATATATATATATATATATGCGTTGTTTCTTAAAAGCTAGGTAAGCCCGCTTATCAGAACAGGTGATATTAGGCGGGAAATGAAATATAACATGCAGCCAAACTATGGGGGCCTTAGTCTTCTCAAATATATTTTCAAATCGAAAAGTATATTATTTTAATTCAGTTGTAGGGAGACATCTGCTGCTATTTCTATATGCTCTGTGATGAGTCACACAAGTGCAATAGGGTGAAGAGTAAAAGAGTTTGTGCAATAGAGTAAACAGTGAATGAGTTTGTGCACTGTTACTTTCCTTTCGAAACATCTTGTTACGTCTTTCTTGACACGATGATTTCTGTATATTCCCATCTGCAACCAAATATCTTACCCTGGAGAGAAACGCCATTCCTGCAGTGAAAATTCGCCTTCTTACTGGCATGACAACAAGTGTGGCCATAATGCTTTCAACTAAAAGGGTCGAAAGATCATCCACTACGTTTTCATCTCCTCGTGTATAACCTGGTCTTTGAGTACATTCTTTTCGAAAGAATTCTTTCTTGACATCTGTTCCCTCTAACGAGCATCTGCATAAACAGGTGTCATCTTCAGGAAGGCAGCACAGTCCTCATGATCTCGTTTGTGCGTAATTCAGTTATGGTGTGGAGTTAGCCTGCGGCAATGATACGAATGAAATTCGAGAATTCCCAGCAACAGACCGGAGGCGCTCTTATTCGGGCACAGTGAGCAGGGCATGAGCATCGTCATTACTATTTCATGTACTCTGATAGCTCTAATTTTCTGTGCTTACCTTTTTTACGTGTTCTTCGGGGACGAATCTGCCTTGCAAAGTTTGCCATTGCATATTTAGGGTATTATGTATTCACCTGCACACTGGGAAATCTTTTTTTCTCGACCCATGAGCAAGTGGACGACAAGCCACTAATTACGCACGCAGATATTCGTTTCTAAATGAAGGCGCAACATTAAGCTTTATGCACAGTTTTTAGATACCACCGCACTATATTGAGCCTCCACATAAGTTCCCTCTGAACGTGCAGAAAATGTGACCTTACCAAACGGTGCATAAGTATTACTAATACCTGTATGATATACTTTGATATGTAAGCCAATCTACCGATCTAATATCACAAAAAGTAGCGCTTACTCAGATAACCTGAGCCGTGGGGCCTCATTCAATAGTAGCAATTGTTTTCGTTTCTGGAACTTAGTTTGAGCAACTGTGTTCCAATGGAGCTCACTTCACAATCTGAGGAGCCTACGTCAGTGTATTAACGCCGAAAGACTTATTTGCATAGGGACATGAAGATCTTCTGGAAATTCTGGGCATCAATCTTTATCTGCAAAAAAGAGAAAAAGAAAGATTTTCAGCAATTGAGCGTTAAAGCAGCAAAGCGAAAAGAAACTTAGCTTCCTATAAATTGTGCTTACTGATACAAGCTTGTAAGGAAGTTTTTAAAAATCTGAATTGATTTTGTGGTGTTTTTCTGTCTGTCTCTTTATTTCTCAGAATAAAACAAAACATTACATTCTGGATGGTCTCCAGGGCTAAAAGCTGTATTGAAACAGCTTGACTGAGACCCGCAAGACCAGTCTTCATGACCACAAGTAACAGCTAAATATTTTCGCACTAAAATGTATAAGTCATGATCACACATTGTAGAAAAATATTTACGAAAACAAAGCATAATACTACATCTGTACATAAGTAACAGGAAATAATTTTTAATGAACACATTTCTAATAACAAACAAACAATAACAGAACACTTGAGTTTATTTAAAGAAAAAAATGTAGTAGAAGAAAAAAAATGCAGCAATAGTACACCTGTAATTTTGACCGTAAGCTGCACGAAACAATAATAATCACACAATATATGAAAACAAAGCATGGTAGGTAACCATACATAAAGATATACAGTGAAATATAATACTGCATGAATAAAATAAATTAAAATGTATGAATACATTGGTAATCCAAAAATAATTTACATAATGTCTTTAGCGCCGGTTTGTGTAAATGTTTATGCTTGTTAATAATACATGGGAGAAGGTATAATTAAACGACTGAAGTTTATAGACTGTGCGAAAAGGGCGGTATAAGCCAGCCTCCAACATTCAGAGTATTGATAGCGTAATGGTTACGTTGAAGTGCAGCCGTAAACTCGATAAATTGTACATGAAGAAGAACATATGTAAAATCATCGAAGGATGCGGATGCCTTTGCAGCTTCTTTGGCTGGAACGCGGTAGAACTTTTGATATATGTTTAAAAATACATTCAAATCAAAATATCCCATACACACCCACCTGCACACACACACACACACACACATACACGCTCACACACACACACACACACAAACACACACACGGGCGCGCGCGCGCGCGCGCGTGTACGCACGCATGAACGCACGAACGCGCAAAGACACATGAATAGATGTGAAGTTGTACAACATTTTTGACGCAGAAAATTTAATGGCAGCCGCCCCGTTTTTCTTCCATTTGTAAAATCAATGTGGGACTTCTTTGACGTGCAAAACGACAGGGACATTAAAGTGCCTTTGCCCTAACAAAAGATCACGTTGCAGTTCATTATCGTGGCCTCTAATAATGATAGGCTTGCCCATCTTGAAGCCAATCACTGGAAAATGTTTGAAGACTCTAATTGGTTCCTTCACTTCTTGAACAGTACAGTACAGGACCATTAATTATTCACACAAAAATGCTCAGTACTTGACAATCTTAATCTAAATAGGTAGAAAGCGGGGCCCTAGAAGTTATTTTTTTAAATATGTTGTTGCGAGCACTTCTTCAATAATTCACATTACTAGACACGGCATCACACACAACAATCACACCAAACAACGCATCAAATACCAATCCGCACAATATACCATGTTATCCTAGATGCTCAAATACGTAACAATAAATTCACTTTGGGTGGTACAAAATAGTTCGCTGCACACTGGAAAGACTGCTCAAGCCAGCCAGTGTGCAGCTGAAATGCGATTACGTATTAATCCTTCTAGTTACTGCATGCCTAAACCTTCTTCGTTTCGTTGCGGTTCAATAAACGTTCAAGCCATTCAACAAAGACCAAACTCAGAGAAAATGAGACGAATTGCGAAAAAAACCACAAGACTTCCAGATTTGTCCTTCGTATGGCCGCTTTTTCATAAGCAATGTATATTCTCATCACTTAGCTCTGCGAAGCGGCCGTGAATCAAACTCTCAGAAAATCCGGAACCGTCCACAAAAAAAAAGGCAGCATATCCACGGAGTGAATGATCGGGAGTGGGGCGAAGCATTCGTCCGTCCATTCGTTCTTGCTTCCGTCCGTTCCTGCGTACGTCTGTGTAACCGTCCATGCGTCCATCCACCCGTCCGTGCGTGCGTCTGTTTGTGCGTCCGTCCCTGCGTTCGTCCATGCATCCACGCCTGCGTCCGTTCATGCGTCCATCCATGCATCTGTCTATGTGTCCGTTCGTCCATCTATTCAGCAAACCAAGTACCACCATCTCGCATCTTTTCATCGTATATTCTCCATATAGAAGCAGCGCCATTCAGCGGACATTGCAAGAACTGCAAGAACTAAACAGGACGTGGAACATGCACACTTTCTTACGGCCTGCGCTTCGGGTTTACTTCCCACCTTTAACCACCTCGAGTTTATGGTATATACTAGTTCACTGTATTCACGGCTATGCGGCCCAACGCTCGCTAAACCTTTCTAAAACCAAGGTGGTTACACCCAGCGAGTGTAACGTAGCAACCCTTTCTTGTCAGATCGCGCTCAATGTACATGCCGATAGCTGCTAATGGGGATCGCAGCGTGCGCGTTACCTGATGGCCGAATGCTCCTGTCTCTCATTCCCCCTTTGCAGCCATTAACAAGTGCATTGAGCACTATCTTTTATTGTTCAATAACGCACAGAAAAAATCTCTCACCGGAGCCACCTTCGAGGTCAAAATCGTAAGGACCGCTATTTCGTGTATGTGCCAGTGGTGGTTACGTAGTACGAGGGACGCACAAGCCACGGCATAAGGAGCTTCACCCCTAAAATAAACTTCCAAAAACCACGCACATTCATCAGCAGAAAAAATGGCGATGGATGTTTGTACACCTACAGTGAAGCACGCGTGAGTGAAGCTCTGTAACCGCTGATGTTCAGCCGGTGAAGAGGTTGTCGGTTAACATGCGTTTTTTTTCTAATTTTCTGAAGGTCCACTGCACAAATCTATGAAGGCTCCGCACTCATCGTTTCCTGAACGCCATTTTTGCGTTTGGCGTGCTTTTTTCCGTTGCAGCAATAAAGTCGTTTCGTAATCAAAGAACAGTTTCATGTGAGAGACCTCCTCCCCGACGCGCATAAGCTACACAACTGTAACATGAGGTGCGAATACGCTTTGTCGTCGTAAGTGAAACAACCATCAAATCACGCCATTCAGTGACTGGAACAAACATTTGGGCTGCATTGAAAATGTTGCGTTGCGCTTAAGTAAGCAAAAAATAAACAAAAAAAGCTGCTGTTCCGGATAGCCTCCGCGAAACATCTCTGATGCACGTAACACTTCCGGCTGTTACGGCTAACGTGTGTTTACGACTGCTTTATCTGGAACGTGTGCGGAAGGGTAGAAGCGTAGTAACCGATATGTAGAAAAAGAATATAGCCTACTTTCGTTACAGGCGCACTGAATGCCTGCCGACCTTGGCTTCACGCTGCATAACCGTACGATAGCGGCATATACGATGATCCACAACGACTGTGAGGCTTTTCGTTGGCATATTATGGCGTCTGTAGATCTCTGCTTATCTCCTCTCGTCGACATGTATTGTCTCACGCACCTCTGGTAAGTGTAATGGTTCCACTGTTCATACGAGGGAGCCGAAATGAAGACAGATACATGTACATGGCTCCCCGAATCTATGGACAGTAAGTGCATCCCAGTGAAAACAAAGCACTATGGCATTGCATGCGCTATAGCAGGCGGAATGAGCCACGCGTAGTGACGTTGAAATATTGCAGGTCATTCACTGATAGGCATTGATCATCATTTTATCTCCTCATTCAGTACAGGAAGCACTGTGGTATAAGAGTAAGAATTATCCAAGTTCGTGTCCGGTCATTTCAGTCCTATCAGGAGCGTTCAGTGACATTCTCTCAGAGTTGCACGAAGCTGTGCGTACGATCTGTTTCGTCCTCATTTTCAATGCCCCCTACGACAACGTTGACGGCACCGGACTAGTTGCCTAAGACCTTCATTCTGAATGATCAATCCACGCCTACAAGTATAATATTTTTTTTCAAAGAGTGAATTGAGAGTCTTGACATATATTTGCCTTGATCGACATACACCTTTCATCTTGCATTTCACGCCTGCGTTGAATGCAGATGTAGTGATTAGGAGATGCTTACTCACAGAAAGAAACGTCTCAAATTTATTTACCTGCTAAGTTATTTTTGTAGACTATACACGTCTCTTCTGCTGGGTATCTTAGGTCCAACTTAGTAGAACACTGGCTACGGTGCGCAGCTGCTGACTCTAAGGTGAGGAGTTTAATCCAGGCCACGGTGCTTCCATTTCGATGGAGGGGAAATGGTAGATGCCAGTGTACTATTCGATGTCAATGCACGTAAAAGAACACCACTTTGCCGAAATTTCCGTAGCTCTGTACTACAGCGTGTCACATAATCATATCTTGGTGTTTGGATAAAAAATTGCAGATTATTATTATTATTATTATTATTATTAATATTATATTATCTTTTCCGAGATACGAGGTGACAGAGATCTGTGAAGAAAAAAAATATGATTAAGAGTATCCTTACTGCCTAGCCGCAAGTTAACCACTAGAAGCGAAAATTTTACGAAGTGCTTCCTTACCCAAACAAGGTATCGCACAGTCTGAAGAACTTTGCGGAACGTTATGGTGTACACATTCTGTTTTCCGTCCCTAAAAGGTGTCCCCTTCATATGCGCCCGTAATAAGTGAAATCGACAAGTCATCCAGCATCAGTCATTTCGCTTTCCTTGTTGATCACTGATGTAGTTATTTCCACAGCACTTCACCCGTAATACGTGAGTTCCATTTGCCCTGTACTCATGCGTATATCGGCCAAACGGGTCGTTGCATAAATATGCCCTTAAGAGCACTTTCCTAGAATTGTTCACCTCATACTAATGCTCACGTGGCAAAGTGCTTCATAGACTGCGCAAAGGACACTCAGAAGGCGTGCCGCTTACCTTTGCAAAGAACCAAGACTTTGTATCCCCGCAAGCAGACATGCTATACGACGCCTGGCCACTCTGATGACGTAGACTGCTCAAGTGAGTATTCATCGTGTAGCGGTGTCTTGAAAGAAGAGTTGAAATGCTTTGAATGATTTGCGATGTTTTTGTTTCGGTGACCATGCGTCTCTTACTTTAGACAACAGCAACTTTATTCTGAGTTCGGTAAACGAAGCTTGATTATCACCTCATGAGTACGTGCTGTACAAATAGTAAAACACAATATTAATGAAAACTCATTTAAAATAATGCCAAAGCATGTATATGCTATACTATTAGGAGTACTTGTACTGTATAAGTGAAGAAAACAAAGTGAATGAATAGATAACTTGACAAAGGCAGGAAGCGAACCGGCGACCTTCAAAACGCGTGTTCGATGCTTTACCACAGAGCTGCTGTGCCAGTTATGCAACCGTTGGGCAGCTTTGTAACTTGTTTTTGTTTTATGGTTGTGTTTCATTCTGTCCGAAAAATTCCTGCTTCCAACAAAAATGCAACTTTCGCAATGTGTATATAACGGCGCAACTATTATAGACCTAATGCTTGTAATTGATGAAGGTTGTTGCTAACAAAAGGATGGTTATATGTGTACTCTGACTAGTCACCGAAAACTTGCTTCTTGCATTTTGATAAATATTGTTCAATGTAGCACTGTTTGCTGGGCGTTTTATCATTACGTTTAGTGAAGACGCGTCAGGCTCAATGGCCTTTAGCTTCGCTTTATCTTTCTGTATCTTTCCAGATGTAAAATCTGTTCTGTAAAAAAAAATCACTGACATGACTAAAGCTCCAAATAAGGGCACAAAAAATAAAGATGTCTGCCCACTTCCTTAGAAGGTAATGCGTAAAACTGCCTTATGCAAGTTTCGTTGTGATAATGTATTCTTGCCTGTTCTTCGACATCACACAGTGACGAAACGCAAATCTCTGTGAATCTGCTGATACCAGTACTCGAGGAACCGAAACTGAGGAACGATTCACTCTGAGAGTCCTTGGGCCCATATTGTTAGTCCAATTGCCCAATCTTGCCCAATCAAAAACACAAAAGATCAAGCGAAGTCAGTTGAACGTGCGCGGTACTCATGCAAGACAAGGAAAGCGAATGGGTACAGCCAAGGGAGAGCAGTGCAAGAGACAATTGGCTTGTCTTGTTTCGCGTATATAGGCCGACCTTGAGTATGCACAATATGTACTTACGTTACGGTTAGGGCTCTTCACGTGTCACAAGGTGCGACAGTAAGGTATGAAATGCCATGAGAAAATAACGCACTCGCTTTTTTTTTACTTTCAGTAAGTGAGGGTCATTTTAACATAAATGCTGATCGATAACTGGTCTTGCTAAAATATTTATTTCTGCGTGGTTTAAGTGGTTCGTGAGAGGCTACTTATTGTAGACTAACTATACTTTTGAGCTGAAGCGAGCATTATTTACGATCTGTGTGAAGCATTGTTTTAGCGTTCTTCAAGCTGTGCTAGCTGTTTCTCAAGCGTTGTTTCTGTCTATTTCGATTGCTAAAGTACGTTGTTATTAGCTTGAGTAAAACGACCAAGTGCCAACTCATTATTGCCACTCAGGCACTCAGCGCTTTATGGGCCCGGGTTGTTGTAGACTATCGTCGCTAAGCGCAGCGTTGCCAAAACATTGCTTAAAAATAAAAAAAAGAGAACTATGCGTGCATTAGAAGTGAAGAAAAAGTGTGAAGAAAATGAAAATAACTTCAAGAAAAGGCACAAAACTGACAAAAAACAACTATAAATGACAAAAAGATAGAGAGGAGGAAAGAAAAATCAATACCAAACAGAAACGCAGAAGCCCACCCAACTACTGTAGTGTGAAGCTGGCCTAATTGTTTCGTTATATGTTGCTTTCGAATATTCAGCACCCTTGCGCAAACATTGGCGTAAAACATACGGTTTCTATATTCGGAACACACTAACTCAGCTGTCCAACCAGAAAATGCTTCCATAGACTGCGTTCACTATGAAGCGCGCTGATTTTACTTGGCCATCGTCCACGATGACGCAAGTTCCAAATGGGAAGCATTTCATTGAGTTCTGCAAACACTTTTGGCGTCTATCTATCTATCTATCTATCTATCTATCTATCTATCTATCTATCTATCTATCTATCTATCTATCTATATATCTATCTATCTATCTATCTCTCTATCTATCTACCTATCTATCTATCTATCTATCTAATTATCTATCTATCTATCTGTCTATCTATCTATCTATCTATCTACCAGCTTACGTCGGACTACTCTCGTAATCACCCCCTTAACTTGGCGTGAATCAGAATTAGTGTAAGTGCCCCGCCACGGTGGTCTAGTGGCTGAGGTACTCGGCTGCTGACCCGCAGGTCGCGGGATCAAATCCCTGCAGCGGCGGCTGCATTTCTGATGGAAGGAGAAATGTTGTAGGCCCGTGTACTCAGATTAGGGTGAACGGTAAAGAACCCCAGGTGGTCGAAATTTCCGAAGCCCTCCACTACAGCGTCTCTCATAATCATACGGTGGTTTTGGGTCGTTAAACCCCACAAATCAATCGAATTAGTGTAAGAGGGTAAATTTCTGGACCAAAATGATGCGCTGGTTAAAACACTAATAACGTCATAATCTCATTTTGTACATCATCAAAGACTTCCCGCCAAACAGTGGCACATAATCGCGGACGGGTGTCTGCAACTGGTACACACGTATGTGCCAGAGAATAGTGAAACTTAGTATCAACCCAGAAAGGGCGAAAACACTAGTGACAATTTTAACGCGTGAGCGTTAAGAAAAAGCTGTCATCGGCAGCGTTAAAACGATCAATGCAAGGAATAACTGCCAGGGTCCCAGAACGAATCAAACTCCAGAATTCCGCGAGGCAATCAAGCATTCTACCACACGGCCATGCCATGTCTCAGAACTACTTTTCAAATAGGCCTGAAACGTGGATTGTAATTGCACTGTTGGTTATGCAATTTTATAAACATTTCACATGTACCCGGTGGGGATCTGAGGCTCGCCCGCGACCATTTCGCGGGCATTCCGCTGCACAGCCACACCCTTTTGCTTTTTCTGCTCTGGTAACGGCGCGTGGCAATAGATGGCTCCACGTGCGGGCGCGGCACGTGTTACGTGCGCGCCGAGAGAGCTCTCTCTCCTCCGTGGTCGGCGCCGGGTAAGCACGTGTTTTCCTTCGTCCCCTTCCCTTTTGGGAATCAGCGAACTGTAGCCTGCCTGGGGTGGCCCTTGGCACCTCCGCAGGCGTGTTTACTTGAGTGCTAGCATTGGTACCGTACGCTAAGCCCACAGTGGTGCCTAGTGCTTGAAGTGGTCGTACTACACCGAGCCGCACTTGCCGTAGGCCTACGTGTACGAGGTTTTCCCTAACACTCGCGACCAGGCCCAGTGGCCATGGTGAGAGTGCACAGCATAGCCGCGAGGGACCTTTTCCTGACCGGCGTGTCAAAGCTCGCCATTGCCAGCTGCGACGTGCTCGCGGTTTCCCCCTTATTGTGAACGTCCGCGTGCGGGTGCCTTTGCTACCCGCGTCCCGGGAGCGGACGTTGTACTGTTGTTCGGGGTGCCGCTAAGGGCAATAAAGTGTTGTGTATTTTTGTATTGGAACGCTCTCTGTTTTGCAGCGCCGCGCTAAACGTCTTATTAGTTGAGCGCGTGCGGAGCGGTGCTTTGCACGCGAGTAGGTGGCGGAGTCGTGGCCCTGTGACTCGCTAAGCGTGAACCCGCGGTGATCTGTCGCTGCAGTTAGTAGCGGGGTCACCATAACGCCAACGATACAGCCTTCACGTCGGGTTAGCATCAATTGTAGTTAGGTGCCATTCACTGAAGCTGACTTATGTAGCAATGAGCAGGCCTACCAACCTTGCGATCACCAGCGTTTCATATCAGCTTATCGCTGGGGTGTTGCTAATACTCATAATCCTCTTATAATCGTTGCGCAAGTTCAAACAACTGGTTATATAAACATGCCAAACTGTTCAGCATATGTCTCTCCGTGGGACATATGTACACATACTTAGCATCATTTCATTACATTTCACTCAACAAAAATATATACACCATGGTCACCTGATTTCCGCATGCTTCACGTAACGTCGACTACTGGGGTATGTGGAATCTGGTGAGTTTTCTTTTAAGTATTCAGTCTTCTCATTATAACCTTCGGCTTAAATACTATAGTCACGTCGATCTCGGTGAAACAGTGGCTATGGTGCTCAGCTGCTAACCAGAAGGCCACGGGTTCGACCACGGCCATGGCGGTCGCATTTTGATGGTGGCGAATCGGTAGAAGCCCTTGTGCTGCGCTATATCAGTCCGCGTAGAGAACACCAGATGGCGTAAATTTCCTCAGCCCTACACTACGCCGTTTCTCACAATGGTACCGTGGTATTGGGAGGTAAAACCGTAGATATTATTTTTTTAAAAATGTAGCTAAATGCGTATACTGTGTCGAACAGATAATAAAGCAGGAACTGCGAACACCTTCAAGCAACCATGTAAATGCTCATGCATAAAGAGTGCATTTGAGCCGCAGGAATTGAACGACAAAATATAGAATCTCAAGGTTTGTTGGCCTATACTATATAGGGTTTAGAGGGTGGTTGACTTGGTAAAAACCAACTATCAGGGTTAACTTTTGGAATGTCTTTAACGAGTAACTTATGCAGAAATACCAGTTATGACATTCCATCTCACTAAGAGATTCAGAGATAGAATTTATCCCGTGACCTTTGCTTCTTAACGACCAGAGGAGGACAAGCACCTCTTTTGGAAGTGGTATCTGTGAAGACGCGGGTAATGTTTTTCCGTGCTTGAGCGTAAGGTCACATTTTTACACTGCATTATATCAACAGACCAGTAATAAAGAAAGCTTATGAGCCATGTCGATAATACAGTAAAGTGCGTACAAGCATGCAGATTCCTATAGGGTAGCCTTAAACGTGGCTATAAAATCGAGCAGCTAGTAAGAAAACAACCGTTGGCCACATTGTGATCAAGCCCATGCCATGCACTGTTATACATATAGAGGAAAGTCAACAATGAAAAAGTAGACAACCGGCTTCGACGCTGAGAACTCAACTCAGTTTCAGAAACTCAGCCCAGCTGATCGTAACGACTTCATTCTTTTAATATTTGAGCAATGTCAGGTCTCGAGTATCTGTCGGTGAATCTGCTCTGCCTGTTACCAAGAACTTTTCTATCTTTCTGTTAACCTTGTTCTTGTCTTCCTCAGGTCATATTCTGTTGGTTCAGCTTCCCTCACGAACTACTGAGACACTCGCCTCATGTAAGCTTCGTCGGGTCAACGCCCCGTCCTCTTTCACCCCAGTGTTGCCATCACCCAACTTGGCTAAAATGTGTTCTTTAATCCCTTGAGATTGCGCAATGAATCACGAGTTTTGTATAAACATTCTCACATTTCTTCATTTCTTTCACATCAGACATTCCTCTGTATCTCAACCCTGGTCAGAGGACATATTTCAGCGAAAACTGTTATAAGATCCAAACACGGGTCACGCGCCACCGTATTTGTCCGCCGCCGCCGCCACCAGTGTTCATAACCATATCGCACGAAATAAGGAAAATCTAGCGCCAATGAAAAAGTGGGGCTGGAACCCACGTCCACTGGGTGCCTGTCCATTATTCTACCACTGAGCCAAGCCAGCGCTTGGGGCGCGTTGGCAACCTTGCCTTGGGCAGGCATGATGTCGCAAAAGAAATCGCGTTATTACGACTTATGAATCATTTTATAACAGGAAAGAACAAACAGTCAACGCAAAATGCGAATAGCGTAACAAGTGAGTGGGTCGTTCTATGCTCCAACTCATTACAAAAGCTTGTTCTTGATCATCTACGAACTGTGGCGCATACCAACTTCAGGCATAATTGCTCATCGTCGTTAACCACTGCATGAACAAATGGCACTAAATTTCTGGCAAGTGTTTATCGGATACCAGGCTTCTCAGAAGAATGACAAAAATAGCATAGCGAGTGCCGGGCCACTACCTAATTTTTTTTATTAATAAAATCATATTAGGTATAGGGCAAGTTTGCTTGCATTAGTTACCCCATGAGTGTTTAGAAAAGGCTCTAAAAGACCACTCTTCTAGCTTTCACTTTGACTATGCACTGTGCTGCACTTTACGAGCAGACCTAGTGTTTTTTATTGCGCCCACGCCAACAACGCTGGTGGCACAGGCTTCAGATATGCAGCTGATAAGCGGTGTTAGCTCAACGTTGGTTTTGGGACGTTAAACCTCACATATCAATCAATTAGTTAGGTCAACGCAACTAGATCTTCTCTAAAAAGAAAATTGGCAGATCCCACGTACAGTGGGAATGGATGATATGCAAAGCATGAATAAGAAATGTTGATATGTTACTTTATAATCAGCACAACGTTACGAGGTGGAGGTAAATGATGCCATGCACGACTTCCGCGTCATGACTATCATGTTTAGATGTGTTGCTTACCTTCGTCATCTATTCACGTCACGTTATACCAAATCTAGTATATTTGGAGCTAACGAAACGGCCATGAGAACGTTGTGAGCGTCTCTGTTGTCATGTTCTTATATGACACGCGTGTCAAGATTATCATCTTTGCACCAGTTATATATTTCGTCATCCATTGACGTCACTTAACACGAATTGGTATATGTGAAGCTAGCAACATGGCCACGAGCGCATCATGAAGGACCAAATGTACTCCAACGTTGCGTTGACGTGCGCGCACGCTATGCACAGCGATGCTACGTTAGCAAAACGCGAGCACTCTGTAGTCTCAAGCCAGGCGCGACCAGCGTCCGTCAGCGTGGCTCGACAAAGCAGCACGAAATGCGAAATGCTGCATTTCGCGCCAATGCCGTAGAGTTACATTACTCTATGCCGATGCGTTACACAGACAACACTGCGTCTCCCTCTTTTCATGACAGAGGGACACCGGACGCGCTGAAACGCGCATGCGTCAAAGCAACGTACGTAGCGCGGCGAGCGCCTGTGAGTAAGTGGCAGGACTGGCGGATAGCGTGGAATAACCGGCGTTACGCGACAAAATGAACGCCAACGAGCACGCGCGCCACGTTATGTGGAAATGTATTAGCGCTTTGACTGTGGTATGTAGTTATGTTCTCATATGACACGCATCTCAAGATTATTATGTTTGCACCAGTGAAATACCTTCGTCATCCTTTGGTGTCACGTAATACAAAATTTGGCACATGTGAAGCTTGCGAAATGGCTGCGAGTGCATCACACGTGTGGCATGTAGTCATGTTGTTAGAAGACACGCTTGTCGTGATTATCATGTTTGAATGTGCCAGAGACCTATGTCGTCCGTTGGCGTCACGTAATACCGTACTTGGTACATGTGAAGCTTGCGAAGCGGCCGCGAGCGCATCATGAGTTTAGCGTGTAGTCATGTGTAACATGACACGGATGTCATGTTTATGTTTGCACCAGTATCATACTTCCGTCATTCATTCACAAACAATAATACCAAATTTAGTATATGTGAATGATTCGCATTTAAAAGACCTTCCAGAGAAATCAAGGAGACACATCACGGCATTCGGCAACATTCTCGGACAGCTTGACATGAGATGTATACAAATCTGACTGGTGTATCCACACAACGTGGCACTTGAAAACTTTTGCAGATAGATTGAAATGCCAAGCTCTTGAAAGTGGTGCAGTTTTTCGGAGGTGTAAAGCTGCGCAACCCCCATGCTGCTGCTCTACAACTCAATATCTCAGAGAACTCACGCAAGTTCAATCTCTCCGGGCCTGGCGAGAGTCAGATACCTGAACCAATCGATACCGGGCGGCCTTCACTAATGCTAGCAATTGTTTTTTTTTCGATGATGACTGATGCAGGAGGGTTCATTCAAGCATTACTTTGCGCTGTGTCTGCCGTTTTGGCGCGTGAAGAACTCCGATAAAATAGCTTTTAGGAAGAACCAACTAGGAGCAAGCTATACGCCCGGATGCAAAGCCGGATAAATGGTTGTGCAGCCGAGTTATGAAGGACGAGCATTCTACTTGCTCTTTCAAGAAGGGAGGTTCAACGCGCGTTCCATAAGGAAGCTACGGGAAACAGCAAAATTAAAGGAAATAAAAAGAAGGAAAGAAAACTGCCGTGTTTTAAAAGAAATGGAAATAATTTGCTCTTCGCTCGTTTTTATATAGTGTGCACACACAATCCGCTTTACCGAGAGGGCAGAACTGCAGAGATTACAGCTTTTTGTCGGCTGATCCAGACGGCTTTCATATGTTTATACTATCGTCTGCAGAATGTCTTGCTATTTTGTATGTGCCACTTGCGCAAACTTTTTTCTCCTCCTTGAAGTGGTAATAGATGGCTGCTCTGTAAGGATTAGTGACGCAGTAGAATGTTTTGTCATCCTGAAGTTGTAGAAGATTGGTTTTGCCTGCGCTGAGTAAAATTTATATTTGTTTAGTAACCGTACTTTTTTTTCGAGGATCCATGAACCAGTCAGACTGTTCAATCATCCATCCTAGCTGAAACCCCATGTTCGTCGAGTGCTTTCTCACCGCAGGCAAGTATAAATAGCGAGATAACTAACATGAAAACAAGAATGCCTGCGAGAGTGACAGCTCGTCCAACAAGTGCACTTAAGGAAGAAGCAGAAGGATTCTATAAATAAAGCAAGGTGAAGATAAATTATGTGATACACAGTGAGATGTCTGCGTAGAATACCTGTGGCAGTAAGAAATTTAATTTAGGAGCAGCTGCTTTACAAAATTAACTATCAGAATGTTTTCCTTGAATAGGCATACAAGAGTTCCGCGTACTGCCATATCCTCACTAGGCCAGTCAGGAGTTCTCGTCATGCGAACTGCGTGATTGCTTTTTTATTCTGCTTGATAGGTGTGGCATGGTTAGCTTGCTGAAAAATAAATGAACAATTCAACAAAAGAGACCAAATAGCCTGCAAGGACTCACTAAACACACAAACAGTGCAAACGATGAAAATAAAATAGTATTCTGTTTGAACCTCTTGATTTTATAACAATGTACTCACCTTGAGAGAAGAGACAGGTAGAAGCACTTCGTTCATTTGCTGCCGTCGCTGACACTACGAGTGGCATGCCAGTCAGAAGGGTCACACTACCCGTTGAGACCTAAAAAACATCAATATTTAAATAGATAATCGTTTCTGAAGGGATAAAATATAAAAACAATTCTGTTTGACACAATTTCCGCTAAGGAACGCTGAGGACTTGAGAACACGAACACGACGCTGAGAACACGAACCTTGACTCGTACTTTGCAGTGTTCGTATATATTGTTTCACTATGCTGCGCGAAAAGTTTCTTGACCATTCCCAATTATCTTAAAGAGAGCAGGATAAGACTCATAGCACGCTTTCTAGAGAATCTTGGGGGAAATTTTTCGCATAGCGCATTTTCACGAGAAATAGATGTAAATTTATGACATCTATAGATGTTGCACAGTTGCTACAATAACTTGGTAGAAACACAGGTTCTACTCTTCATTCGCTCCGGCATACGAGCTTTCCTTCAGAACGTGGCCTCAGCTTGACGTAGATAGATTTGCATGCATAGCACGCCTTTGTCGGGAGGCTGTTTTGTCTCAGAGACTAACAAAGTTAGAATGCAGTTTGCTACATACTCTACGCGCATATATCTTTCAAGGTATTCAGGAAAAGCTTATGTTTGAGAGAAGTAATGTTGGCTGCGCCGCCATGGTGGCCTAGGGGCTAAGGTACTCGGCTGCTGACCCGCGGCTCGCGGTATGAAGCCCCGGCTGCTGCAGCTGCAATTCCAATGGAGGTAGAAGTGTTGTAGGCCCGTGTGCTTAGATTTGGGTGCACGTTAAAGAGCCTCAGGTGGTCAGAATTTCCGGAGCCGTCCACTACAGCGTCTCTCACACTCATATGGGGGTTTTGTGACCTTACACCTCACATATGATATCATAAAAGTAATCTTGTCTTTTCCGGTAACTAACGTTTTAGTGTCAGTTGTTGGCCAGCTTCAGCATTGACCAAACAATACCAGCTTCTATTCCTTTAGATAGCTTGTTTCACATCATTTTGACGACTTTTTAATATTTTTCTGAAGCTGCTGTAACGAATAGGACCAGAGATAAAGTCAGCTTTATTTGGGAATCACGCACTATATGCGGACGATATCACAATCTGGACCAACACCGACTCCTTAGCGCAAATCGAAGAACGCCTGCAAAAGGCTGCCCTTCTGGTGGACACCTACGCAGGTTCATGCGGCCTGGAGTGCTCTCCAGCTAAATCGGCTCTTCTTTCAGTCTCTCCGCTACCGCCGCCTCAAATTTTTCTTCCGTCCGGGCCCGTCCCGTCAGTGCAAAACATTCGGGTTCTTGGCCTTCACCTTACATCGTCCTTGGATCCAAAGGGCACAATAGCAGGCCTCAGACGCACCAGCGAACAGGTGAGCCGCATGATACGGCGAGTTTCTACCAAGCGCGGCGGCCTCCGCGGGTCTCAGTCCCTCCGATTTGCCCACGCGTTTGTGACCAGTCGCGTCCTCTACGCCTTGCCTTACCTTCGCCTGCGTCGTCGACACGAGCACCAGCTGGACGTCCTTCTTCGTTCAGTATACAAACGCGCTCTGGACCTACCTATTGCAACTTCCAACAGCCGATTCGTGGCTCTGGGGGTACACAACACCTTTGCAGAGATGCGCGAAGCTCATCGCGTTAACCAAATCAATCGACTGTCGCAGACGCCTTCAGGGCGCCGTCTTCTACACAGACTTGGCCTTAACCCGATATCTGACCAAGACCCTCTGCAGCCGGTACCAGAGCTCTGGCGTCAAAAGCTATGGGTGGAACCTCTATCCCGTAATATGAACCCCGACCTCCATCATGGCCGTAGACTACCACGTGCCGCGGCCCTTCATACGCGACACTCCGATCGTCCTGGTGCTTTCTACGTGGACGTCTCGGGTCCCTCCTCCTCGGGTCACTTCACGGCTGCCGTGATTACAGAGGGCAAACACGTAGATGGCCTCTCCTTTCGAGCAGACACAGTAACGCACGCTGAAGAGGTTGCCATAGCTTTGGCCGCCTCTCACCCTGCCTCACGCACCATCCTGACGGACTCGCGCTCGGCCTGTTCTCAGTACCTTCAGGGTTCCATTGCCCCGCTGGCGGCTAGCCTGCTACAGGCAGCCTCTTGGCGCTTTAACCCTCATCCCATTCGTATAGTCTGGACCCCAGGCCACTCGGGCCTGCCCGGCAACGAGGCGGCAAATGCCGCTGCCCGCGCTTTTCCTGTCCGGGCTGTTGCCCCTCCATGTCCCGAGACGGAATCTGGCAATACCAACCTGACGCGCTTTCGCGAAATTTTGGCTTATTACCGGGCTTCGCGCCGCCTCTAACCGGACCCCGCACGCGGTTTGGAGAAACCGGACGAACGACTGCTACGCCGCCTGCAGACAAACACCTTTAACAGTCCGGCGGTCGCCAGGCACTTTTTGCCGGAAATCAATGGCACCTGCTCGACCTGTCATGTCCTCGCCGACACATATCACGTCGTAGCATCGTGCCCAGTTAATCCCGTCCCTTTCTCATCCCCTTTTCCTATCCCAACTAGAGAGGCTTGGGAGGAGCACCTGCTCAGCTGCTCTACCTTGGCTGCACAACGCTCCTTGGAGGAGCGCGCACGGGCAGCTTCCAGCTCCACTGGCGTCCCGGAATAGGGTCTCTCCACTCTAGCACGCCGATGGGCCACGTCGGCACTCTCTAGCATACTTTTTCTGAAATAAATGTTTTTTACCACCACCACGCTCACACATAAAAACGCAATTGCAGAGAAAGAAAATGTAGTTTCCCAGAATAAAATCCGCAAAAAAGAAGTGAACTGATTGATCGCGTGCGCGAATGATCATTATAATGCGTCGTTGCGGTGTCGGTGATATAACTTAGCTAACTTTCTAATGGCTACGACGCTACACACAACGGCTGCAGAAGTTTAGGTATTTTCCGAACGTTTTCTCTTCCGTTTGTCAGCGTTCGTTTTCAAAGACGATAGCCTTTATCGGGGAACTTCGACGTAAAAATTTTAATCTGCCTGTCTCTCCCTCTGTCTGTTATTTGTCTGTTGGTTCGCCTTTAGCGGCACCGGGTACTTGAAATGGCCGACCCCATCCGCAGCGCCCACCAGTATTGCTCAAGATTTAGCGTTCATGCTTGTGCAAGTAATAACTAATAAGCAATTAATGAGCAATTATTAAGACGGGCGCACACCCGTCTCGAGCCCCAAGCTTTGTTTTCTAAGGAAGCTGGCAGATGGCGGTCTTGTCTCATGTGTTCGTTCGCCTCCACTGCACGCTCGAGGCACTCTAACACAGTGCCTCAAGAATATCATTCACCGATTTTCTTGCGCGGAACCTCAAATAAAGTGTTAAATCTCTCCACACGCTAGACTATCGTCTTTCGACGACTTGTGCAGATTAACATGCAGATGCGGGGCCATTTTTTTCTCTCAGTATTGTTTGTTACGCCCTGCCGATTACCAATATAAAAATATACGGCTGCAAAAGTTTATCAAGCTGTAATTTGCCGCATTGCTTCCATCGACCCCTATGTTCTCATGATGGCATAATAGGAGGAGGAATAAATGAGGAAGGACTGGGAGGTTAGCCACATGATGGCATAAAATTTACCTTGATTAAATAATGAATCGAATAAAACATTGATTCATTAAAAAGACCAGAACGAGTAGGAAATCCTTTTATCGAGTGCTTTTAATATCTCAAGCACCTGCACTATTCGTTCTTCGGAACCAAACAGTATAAAATACCTCATCACTATTTGCAAAAAGAAATTTACAGTTTATTATGTTCTAGGAGTAAGTTTATTCAAGTCTCGTGCCAGATATACACCTTTCCAAATGGTTTGAGCTAATGCCAAAATGTATGTACGAACAAATGTTTGAGGACACCGAGAGTGCCAGCCAGGGATCTCCTTGCCAGTGTTGGCTTGTAAAGCTGTTCTAACATACATGTCCTTCCAGAGGCATGACACTAGACACCAATATTCTTAACATGGTTTTCCTACCCCCCGATTACTTTACTAGGCATTACGAAAAATAGGACGCAGAAACAAAGCATACCTACAATGAGAACATAAAATACTTTGGCAGCTTCTGTAAAAGTCGAGCATTATGCTTTAAAGGCGAAGCATTTCTCGGCGAACTTCGGCGACTTTGAGCGTATCTATCTATCTATCTATCTATCTATCTATCGATCTATCTATCTATCTATCTATCTATCTATCTATTTATCTATCTATCTATCTATCTATCTATCTATCTATCTATCTATCTATCTATCTAGCCGCCAACGACTTAAGGCCTTCTGGCCGTTTCGATAATCGTATCAATACCAAACTTGGTATGGCCTAACATGACTGTATGAAGAATATATTTCACGTCATAACATGAAAATCAAGACATGTATGTCATGAATGTCATGAGTTATATTTCATGGTCACATGGCATGTTGCAAAACTGGTATGGTAGGACATCATTTCATGCCGAACACAAGCGACCAACCTTAACATAAAACTCGTGACATGCGTGTCATGCAACAACATGACTACATGCCCCACTCATGATGTGCTCGTGGCCGTTTTGCTAGCGTCACATATAGCAAAACTGATATAACGGTACGTGAATGGATGACGAAGGTATGATACTGGTACAAACATAATAAACATGAGATGCGTGTCATGTAACAACATGACTACAAGCTACGCTCATGATGCGCTCACGGCTGTTTCGCCAGCTTCACATGTACCAAACTCGGTATTACGCGACGCGAACGAACGACATAGTTGAATGACACATCCAAACATGATAATAATGACATGCGTATTATTTAACAACATGACTACAAACGACACTCATGATGCGCTCGCGGCTGTTTCGATAGCTTCATATACGCCAAGTTTTGTATTACGTGACATCAATGGACGACAAAGGTATGTGACTGGTGCAAACATCATAGTCTTGAAATGCCTGTCATTTGAGAACATTACTACATACCACAGTCAAGGCACGAATACATTTTGAGGTGACGTGATGCACGTGCTCGCCGGCGTTCAATTCGTCACGTCACTCTGGTGTTGCCACCCCAGGCGCCGGTCCTGCCATATACTTGCAGGTGCGCGCCACGCTGCGTTGCTTTGACGCATGCGCGTTTAAGCGTGTCCGGCATCCCTCCGTCACGTAAAGAAAAAGACGCAGCGTTGTCTTGGTAACGCATCGGCACGAAATGCAGCATGTGGCATATCGTCCAGTTTGCCGTCGGGCTGCGTCGAGGGACGCTTGTCCCGCCTGGCGTCAGAGTACAGAGTGCTCGCGTTTTGCGAACGTAGCGTCGCTGTTTTCAGCCTACACTCGCATCAATGCTACATTGGAGTATATTGGGCACTTCATGATGAGCTTACAGCCATTCTGCTAACTCCACATACACCACATTTAGTGTTACGTGACCTCAATGAATGATGAAAGTATATGACGGGTGCAAAAATGATGATGCTGACAAGCGTACTATATAGGAAAATGACAACATACCACTCTCATAGCGTGCTCGCGGCCGTTTTACTAACTCAAAATATACTAAATTTAGTATCACGTGACGTCAATAGATGAGAAAGATAAACGACACATCCTAACATAATAACCATGACACGTAAGTCATATAGGACATCAACTATTACCACCTCGTAACCACGTCGTAAGAATGTGCTGATTTTAGAGCGGCATTTGAACTTTCCCCATTCGTGCTTCGCGTATCATCGATTCCCACCATACGTGGGATCTGCCAATTTTTTAAATGTAATTTTTCCTTCAGCCCATTTTTGTATGTGGGGACTTGGATGCAGTGGCGTTATCTATGCGGAAACGTGCACCCAGGATGTGGTCAAGTATTTGAGAATATGTCACGAGCAATGTTTGCGCAATTCTAATGAGGTAAACGAAGCGAGTTTTCCTAAATCTTTTTGAAACGTTTTTGCAAAGAAATAGCTTTAGTAACCAGATGTTTGCTGGCGATGCGAGAAAAAATTGTCCAATGCGTTGAACACCAGGATGATATTGGCGCACATCATGCTAAATATGAAGGAGAAAAAGAAAACAAGAGGCAGCAATCTATGGCAACCTTCAAGCTCAACCATTAGAAAATAAAGCTAGGACATGGTGGGAATCTAAAACGAGCATAAAGCGTAAAGACGGGGCAGCGTCTGAAGGAGTTGACCTGTGGGCGAAGCCACGCTGCCCTTCAGATACTTATAGGGGCGAAGGTCCTTAAACCACGAGTCGTACGTTCCCGATGTATGCAGTAGCACGGCCGCCTGGATCGGGTGCGCGCGCGGCTATGTAACACCACTGCGCGTGCCTGATCGAGGCAGCCGTACTAGTAGTAGTAGCAAGTAGCTACCTCTTGCGTAGTCCTTGGAATGTTGGCTGGATGGTGATACCTGTATATAATGAATATATGATGAAAAGATGAGATGATGGTTCTTGGAGTGTTCACTAAATACACGAACGGACGGATGTGTGGATGGTCTCACGGACGCACGCACTGACGAATGGAAGGATGAACGAACGGCCGGACGGAAGCACGGATTGACTTACGGGCGCTGCGCCACAATAATCAGCATTCACTCGGTTGATCTGCTGTAATTTTTTTCTCTTGTGCTGAACGCGATGTGACAGCTAATTACGACAATCTTTTTCTCAGGTCAAAATAAACCATGCGTGTGTTTTATAATACGCTTAACCCTCTGACGTGGCCATGAGCTGCACTCTCTGAAATAAAATAGCAGAGTTTGTGTACCCATATGTGCAACATATGAATCCCAGTGTCCAGCATACTAAACCTGGTTCTTCTGGGGAAACAGTTGTACTTACAACCTTGCTTTTCAATATCCTGTTAGCTTGAAAAAACATTAAGTACTTTCGTTCTACCGTAGAAAATTTCTGGCGCACAAAGGTTATATCTACATCATACAGCATGTAGATACGGTTTTCTATGAAATTTTCTTAATTTAGTAACTTCTGCTAAGACGAGGATGTTCCTAATGAATTTCTATAACAACCGACTCTTTTACATTGTGCATATATAGACTCAAATGGGGCAGGATGACCTTAGGAGGCTTCAATGGAATGTACGGATAAATGCTTGTAGTTTAGAAAGTGTGATTAGTAAGACCAGCAAAACGCAGGAGATACTAACAAACATGCAAGGGAAACGTTTACGAGCATGGGAACAGACACCCTATCACATGCAGTTTGTGATCATTGTGAAATGAATCGGCGTTTCCACCAGTTTCATGGCTTGCTGCTTCTGCACAGTGCGGCGCGTGCTCATGGCCCGTTTTATGTCTGGCTGATCGTAAAGGTCTCTGCTACCCCCCACATGTAGGACATTGCATTTATAACCACTGGTAAATTACCAGATTCTATGCATGGATATATGTACGTTATTCTATGTATGGATTCTGTGTAGCTACACTGCAGTGATTAGTGGTTAGGGCTAATGTCCATTTTATGAATACAGAAGACATCTTGGCTGAATGCAGCAGAATGCTGACTGTCTATCCCGTAATTCACTGGATCCCGCCGATTTGTCGGTGCATAATTCCGAAGCCTTATGTTTGGTCATAAGCGAGTTCACCAGCATATGCCATGAATAACTCTGTGATTACGACCTCGGAACAATAAACACCATCTACACCTATACCACGTGGACCCGTACCTTCATTGGTCTGTGCTGCGATATCAAATCCTCTAGGAACGCAACACGAGTTCTGAAGGCCCCTAGCTTCTACTAGTAGTTCCTGTTGCACTGTTTATGAACAGTTTGTTGACGCCCTCACCACCTAACATCTCGGAACAACCCGCACGTATAGTCTATTTTTCGGCGCATACCTTACTGTTCTGTCCAGCGCTACGTTGCTGCGTGTTATTCCTACCAGCGCGAAGAAGATTCCGCCTTTCCGTCAGGTTATGCTCTTCAACCCATCCACAGCCCAACTATCCTCTTCTGCCACGTCGGACACAATCTCGTTGGACCATTTCCGATGTGTCTGACTGGACATAAGTAGATTGATGTAGTTACTAAACCACGCATCACGAAACGCTATCACGCAGACACAATCGACTTGCTGTGCCACTGACGTCACGGACTTCTTGCTTCAAGACGTTATTAGATCTGAAATAGCTAATGACGGCGTTCAATCCAGCGTGCGCTGCGACCACCCTTACTGCGCGTGCGCAACAGATCGGCCAAGCACTGCTTGAACGTATTCACGCGGTGGCGCGTTCTGGTGTGTGTAAGGTTCTGGGTAGGACGCTGCGGCATCTCTCCTTTACACTTTCTCAGCAATCATGTGCTGGCGTCAGGGAACGAGATTCTGCAGACGTGCGTTGAACCAACGCGTTGTATAGGAGTGAGAATGTGCTGGCACGCGCTAGCGCGTTTGAGCCTGCGTAAGTGGCTGTGTAAGAAGCTGTGGCCTCTCCTCCTTACACTCTCTCAGCAATCACGTGATTCCGTCGGGCAACCTACGTGCTCCCGCCTTGCATGGCGTTGAACGCGCGTGGCGTGCTCCAAGAGTTCGAGACGGGTAACAGCAACAAAAACTACAGTGAATTCATATTGTGCTCGCCTTGCAAGAACAAGCTTACATCTGGCAAGGTGCCTGTGACGAACGGAGCTTTAAGTCGACTCATGGGCTGCTTCGCGTGCTACTCATGGTTTTCTTTAGTGGGAGATGGCTTGATTTTTTTATCCACCTCAGCGTTCAATTTCAGCTACTTATGACCCGTGGAGGCTAATTTCTTTTGAAGATCGTGGAGAGCAGTGTGCGTTCGTGTGCCACACGCCACAAGCTGCACACCACTGCCAACAACCCGTATTGTAATGAACCTACTGAGCGCTTCAGTCGAAAGCTCGACTACATTGTCTTTGTTTACGTACCCCCAGATCAAGATTGGTATAGAACTTTGTCTTATGTTAGATTTTCTTATAATTGTTCACGCCGTGACAATACTGTCTTCTGCGTCTTCCTGTGTATTGCTTGACTGCCATTTCGCGTCACTCACGAGACTCTTCTACTATTAACTGCGTACAGTCACGCGTAATATGAAAGTTATTGTAGAATATTTTACAACGCAACGGCTTGGATACATACAGAGAAATACACAACTATCCCTTTACACTGTAAAATATTTTACAATGAACAGCAACCAACTTGCTGAGCTCACAATTCTGCTTCAATAAAGTTATCGCGCAAGCGGTGGTTGGCCTAACATAGACAGAGCCGAGCCGCCATTACGCAACAGTGAATCTCCTCCTCATTGGCTGTTTCATGCTAACAATCGCCTCTACGATGAACGATAAACCATTCCGTTCTGTTTTTAGCCTTCAGTTTTTTGCGATCGAGTTCATTCTTCATGGTTCTTTATTAACGTGGGTGGCCACAAATTCGCTAAGAAAAATGTGGCAAATTAAATACTGGGAGAAGTTTGTTTTTAAGGCAGTTTCCTGAGACTGGTCGCAACCTAAAGACCAGCAAAAAGAATGAGATAAGCTTGCTTGGTACCGCCCTCTCGCGCGAAAAGTGTTCTGAGATGTCATGCCGATGTAGTTAAATGTCATTTCTCAGACCATAACCTTCTAATGGCACTCGCATGTACATTCACAACAAGTATACGCTCGTTTTGTAACTGCTTGCGCTCAACAAGCTCGAGAGATCGCACGGGATTGTCTTTCTGCATCCCAGCTCTCTCAGAAAACCCACTACGAGAGCCATCAAAGTTTTTTTCATATTCTCCGGGCTCTTTGGTCCTCCTTTCAACACCTTGCCACCAAGTTGACCTGTTAACAAAGCGTCTCTTTCGCTACTCTAGCTCTTACAAGGTCCTACGCCAACTCATCGAGTTCACATAGGATATCACGCCGCTGTAGAGTAGCTCGCATTACTGCGTACCCTCTGCAGATAACACACACAACTAATTCTAGCCATACTTCTCCGTACATGAGTCCACTCTTTTAAGTGCTGATACGGTGCTATCAGCGAAAGGGTTCACATATTACACGCCATGAGGAACAAGGAGAATTCAGAAAGACTATGACGACTACGTATGAAACGGCACTCATCGTGTTGCTGTTCCGCCATGCTGGCCGCAGCGGCATCTATCTGTGTCTGTATATTTTATGAAGAAATTTCTTTCTTCGATTGTGTCACCTCTTTAACTAATATGGGCAACATAACGAGGATTACATAAAGTGATGCATTATTTGATCACCTACAGTTGTCTAGTGGCCGAGGCAATCGTCTTGCCGGATTCAATCTCGGCCACAGTGGTCACATTTTTTGCGGAGGCTAAAATGTTCGAGGTCCGTGTGCTTAGATGTAAGTGCACGATAAAGAACCCCAGGTTGTCAAATTTCTGAGAGACAACAGCGTAACTCATAAGTATATGGTGGTTTGCGAGGTTAACCAGCAGTTTTTTTATTTTTATTATTCGTTAAAACCAACAATTATTAATAAAATAATTTATGCCTTATTAGATCCCATGATCCGTGCCATCCTCACAGCTTTTTATTAGAGCACAATACTTTCGGTGCAGAATGACACTTCGTTTGCGGTATAAAGGCAGGCTTTTTGCGCGAAAAATAAACCGAAAAAGCAAAGAGGGACAGAAAATGGTGACAATAGGTTGCGTTCAATAAATTCATTTTAGTTTTTTTGAGAAGCAAGCGTAGATCTAGCTGCTGCACATATGCGAGTGCTGAAAGCGCTGCCTTCCTTTCCAGAGGCTTTCCCACTATCTCGAAAGTGCACCCTCGAGCCGTATTTCTTTCCACTCGCTTCACACGCTATAACCTATGCTTTGCGCCTGGCATAAATCTCTAATAAATATGACAACCATGTCCATATACACCCACGCTCACTACAACGATGGGCAGAAGTAGCTCGCTGCCGCACTGTCACACCTTACGCGATAAATCTACGACCTGCTGATAAAAAGAGGCCATGAAAGAGCTGAAAAGATGCGAGAAAAAACGAGAAAAGCCAGAAAGCACGTACGTAAGCGTACAAGTCTACCTGCTCTCAGAAACCCTGGAACTACTTCGTAGATACAAAGCGCAGTTGGATTTACGTCAAAAGGAGTGAACTGGCAAGCACAAAATGCATGGTAATGGTGCAGCTCCAAAAAGGCGCAAGGTGTCTACAGGAGGGCTCTTTTGCTCTTCACGCTGTCTCTTTTCTTGCGTGCTTCGCAGTACACGAAAGAAGTAATCTGGGACCGTAAAGCGCACTAGAGCAGTTGTGAGTTCGGGAGAAAAGAGGACTCCACAACAACTCGTTCTTGGGGTGGATGCTGTTGAACATAAGTGTCCTTAGAGCTACAGAGCGGTAGGTCCAGCTATAGTTCACGCTCATTGGTTCAGAGGAAACTCTTAACCCGCTTAGATATGAAACGCTGAGGAAGCCAAAAATGGGTGGCACGTATTAATAATTGTTCGAATGTATTGTAGTAAACGTGCTTGCTCGATTAGTGTCTTAGAAGGAAACTGACAAGTTACGTCAGCATTTTTCATTTAACAGTTGTAACTCAGACATAATTGGACGAATGCGCCTTTTGTGTAACATCTTCAATGCAAGACTAATACCATGAAAGTGTGTTTTGGCTTTCAATACTGATGGTATAAGTAATCGGTGCGTGAATCGATCAAAATTGAAAGTTTTGAATTGGTTCACGTCTCGGCCAGAATTAAAGTACCATAAATTCCAAAACCGAAGTTTTTTGCGCATGCTTAGGCCACCACGTGGAAAAGCAAATACAATGTCGTTGAGCACCGCCATTAGTATTCAACCGAAAAAATAGTGTCGCAAACTTGATTACTCCTGCAAGAACAATCATACATAAGAAAGGAGATGACAAGGACTTAAAGAATTACAGGCCGATGAGCCATCTCTCCGTAGTTATACAAGCTATTTACCAAGGTAATTGCTAACACAGTTAAGAAACATTAGAATTGAATCAACCAAAGAACACGCAGGATTTCGAACAAGCTACTCAACAACCGACCACATTCGTACTATCAATCGGGTAATAGAATAAATCACTATGTATAGCCTTCATAGATGACGAGAAGGCGTTTGATTCAGTAGAAATACCAGCCGTCATGCAGACACTGCGGAATCAGGGGCGTCGATGAAGTATATATAAACATCCTGGAAGAAATCTACAGGGGATCAACTGCGGCCATAATGCTTCTTAAAGAAAGCAACCGAATATCAATCAAGAAGAGAGTAAGGCAGGGGGATACATCTCCCTAATGCTATTTACCGCGTGCTTACAAGAGTTTTTCAGGGCCTAGAATGGGAACAGTTAGGGATAAGAGTTAATGGAGAGTCACCTTAGTAACCTGTGCTTTCGCCGATGACATTGCATTGCTGAGTAACTCAGGAAACAAATTGCAAACTCATGATTATGAGGTTAGACAAGGAGAGAAGAAAGCCGACTCTTAAATATCATTCCAGAAAACGAAAGTAATGTACAACAACGTCGGCAGAGAGAGCAGCGCTTTGAGAAAGGTAAAACAGTCCCACTAGAGTTGTAAAAGACTATGTATACTTAGGGCAGGCAATAACCGCGGAGCCGAACCCCGACATTGAAGTAACTAGAAGAATAAGAATGGGTGGAGCACATTTGCAAGCACCTCTCAAAATATTGAGGTCAGATTGCCACTATTCTTTCAGAGGAAGTATACAATAGTTGTATTTTGCCGGTACTTAACTACGGAGCAGAAGCCATGGAGACTGCAAAAAGGGTTCAGCTAAATTTCGGACACCGCAGCGAGCGATATAAAGAAAAATGGTGGGTGTAATCTTAAGAGACAAGAAGGAGAGCACAGTGGATTAGGCAACAAACGAGTGTTGAGAATATAATAGTTTGTAATCAAGAAAAGAAATGGACATGGACCGCGCATGTAGCGCGTAGAAGGACAACCGCTGGTCGTTAAGAGTACTAACTGGATTCCCAGAGAAGGCAAGAGAGTTAGGGGAGACAGAAGGTTAGGTGGGCAAATGAGAGTTAAGAAGTTTGCGGGTATAAATTGGCAGCAGCAAGCACAAGACCGAGTTAACTGGTGGAACATGGGAGAGGCCTTTGTCCTGCAGCGGACGTAGTCTGGCTGCTGCTGCTGCTGCTGCTGCTGCTGCTGCTGCTGATGATGATGGATGATGATGATGACAAGAACAATCAGAGGCTGCGCAGCAATGTCGTAATTAAATCGCTATTATTGAACGTTTATTTATGATTTCTTTCTTTTTTTTCGCTACGCCAATGTACAAACAGTGTGTACAGGTGCAGTCTAGATTTGAGATTCTGTAAAAAAGATCACTTACACCTTCTCATTCTTTTTGTAATCATCATCTTCATGCGCAAAAGACACAAGCCTCATAGCGTGTGGAGAATTGGCAATTGAGGGTTAGGGCGAACTGTAACTAGCACTTCAGTGAGGAGAGATGGCGGCATCTGATTGAAGCTCGTCCATCGCTACGCTCACCCACTTATGACATCTTCGAAAAGCGCTAAAACTAACCCGACACGCATTATTCGGATGTAGCTCAGGCACAAAATGTGATAGTAGTTAAGATTTAGTGTTACTTCAGCTCAGCTCTTTGTTTCAAATGAACGCATATTCTTTGATCAATTCAAATATGGGGTTTTGCGTGCCGAGTTCAAGATAACGCCAGAATGTTTTCAAATTGACGTGGGTTTTATTATAGATTAGCAGTTTTTGGGCTATAAACCCCTAATTTTTCGTCATCATCGTCGCCGTCAAGTTTCGAATAAAGTCTAAGTAGATGACGTTGCTCTACACTTCACTGCGCTGCTACACCATATTTTAGGGTGTGGCAAGCTGCATAATAGAAACGCCAGGGCAAGCTATCCGAGAATTCTAGCATCACTCAAAGGACGCAGATTTTTTAGCGTCTTTCATTTTGTGTACTCTTCTGATGTCTTGCCCCGAAATTAATTTGCATCCACACAATATTGTATTACCGATGGTCCCCTAAACGCACACTAGTTCAGATCTTTGCAGAAAGACAGGTGAGTCACTGTTCTTTCACTTCCTAAAATTTTCAAGTCGAGTGCAACCACGTAATCTGTTCTTTGCGCTAACAACCTTCTTACTTAGGTTGTCACATGAAGTTGTCACATATTGACAGCAGTATTTCCGCTAGTCATTCTCAAGGCTGTGGAACTTGTGGCTGAAGTCATAGGCAGTCAAGAATGTATAATGATTACTTCACTACAATCGGCCATTAACACACTCACTTATATATTTCCAATACATTTGTCACCATTTCACTATGAATGTATTGCTATCCTAATGCTTCTGCGGTATAGTAAAAGAAATATCTATTACACTCCTTACCGTTGATGCACTGTGAATGGTGTCAAAGAGGCTATTGAGCCAGTCAAAACTTTATAAAATGTCCTGAGGAGTTTAAGCCACCAGGGTGTTCACGAGGAACAAACTAGCAGCAGCTACTGGAGGCGATGCCAGAGTCGGGGCGGCAACGTGGTGGCATTCCGCCATTTCTTGGGCCCTATACTGCCTTCAGTTGGTTTTAGAGATTGGGGATCTTGAATACTTCTTCCCAGTCAGACTCATTTGTTAGAGGTCCTTGAGGTAACGCGGGACTATACCAGAGCATGTGTTCAAAGTTCAAATGAACAGTTCACTTCTGTGCAGTGTGGGCATTGTAGATTTATTTCCGAGTTGTAATTGGATTGATTTCCGACTTGGGCTTGGTCAGCCTTGTGGTGGGTACAATCTGGTTTGTAGCATGCGGAAGGCTATCTCTTGCGCGCGTTCAAGCTTTGCATGTGGTAAAGGGTATTGGCACTTGTCGCTTGGTTGTGGAAGGAAATTTCATGGAAGGTGAATAAAGGGTGAATAAACTGTTCGTCTGGGCCCAGCTCTTTGGTGGCTGATTCATCGTCACGGTGGGTCAGCTCTCGCTTTCGGTCATGAGCCATTTAGTTGAAGTTCAGATGCTGTGGGTGGACGTCTTTGCCCATGCGGGCAGGGAATCAAGAGATGTAGTGCAAGCTTATGTATTTGACTTTGTAAAATGTGGGCTGCTGCTCGAGCGATTTTCGCGTTTCATAAGCTCGAAGGGCGGCGCGAGAGTCTGTGAAGATATTAGCTCATTCAAATTTATATATTCAAAGAAAACAAGAACGAGCCAGCTTTCTCACGTGTAACACCACTATATTAAGAAAGAAAACGCATAACAAGAGCTATCCGCTATGAATTCCACCGGCTGCCGCAACACCAAGAAAAGCGCAGCAAGAACTCGCAGAATGGTGTAGATTTTCGCTAATAGGATGAAACTCAAGTTACTAATACTTATCCTAATTGTGGTAAAGAAACTGTTTTGGTTGAGATATCTGTGATAAGCTCTGCTGGCATTTTGTGATCCTGATGATAACGGTGCATGGAAAGTGCCTGGTGGAAGCTAAAATACGACCTGTCAAGGCTAGCAAAAACTAATTCGGAACATTTCATCTCACTCTGCCTCTTCTTGGCTGTTTTTGTATTATTAGCGCCATAAACTTGTTTGCTTAAAACAAAGCTGTCTGTGAAAAGAATACAGAGTCTTTGAACCGCCAGCCGGTGCTTTAGGCAGCCACACTATTATTTTAATTCTGTGTAATGAGCTCACTCGGGGTCTGGACCGTGCGATAAGTAACTCTGTACGTCACAATTTTGGGCAGTGGGCTATCATTAGTGCTCCTCTCTAACTTTTCCGGTAACATAAAACAGAGCTTCTACGTAATAAAAAAGAAGTTAAAGGAGGCCTTAATTTTTTTGCTTAGCTACATATGGCTGTGCGAAGCCACCAATTATGATTTAGATAGTGCCGCCTAATTTGGTTGCTTATTCGCTGCTACATGCTTCGGTGTGATTTTTCTTTAAACTATAATTTTATAAAACAATTTACACCCCAGTATTGCCTGGTAGATGGTAAACATCTGGTAGATGGTAATGATAGTTTGTTTAAGCGTTAGTGCGTTGCTGAAAATTATGTCATCATAAATATACAGTTGTAAAGCACCATTATTATTTCTTCCAGTAAAATGAATTGCTTTCGCGATAGCGGCTGGAAGTGTGGCTTTTGAGCAGGCCACATAATATAAGTCATCAATGCGTTTTAAATGTGGCGCTTGAAATTCTGGACATCGTTTCTTCCAGTGTTGCACTATACTTAAAAATAACCAAGGCAGACATAGCGGATGGAAATGTCTTAGGCCAGGGAGATGTCGAACATTTCTTTGTTCTATTCTACTGGATCACTCCTGAGGGCAGGCGGGAAGAAGCACAATGGTGCGTCTCCCGCTGAAAGGTAGCATTTAGCCGTCGCAGATTACTCGGCGTCATTTGCGCCAACCCACGAAGTGTGCACTTGGTACCTAGACGTCAAATCATCATATTAGCCTTCGCTCAACGCCGAACACTTTAGCAAACAGGCCCTCACTGACTGCCTCGTTTAAGGTTGAGCCCCTCAGAGGGGATAGAATACTCCGTAATTTCACTTTAAAGTAAGGCATTTTGTTCACAATATAGAACATAGGTAGAAGAACGTGGTATTGATGCCTATCGTAAGGC
>WOVY01010216.1:230000-258060 GCA_013436015.1 Rhipicephalus annulatus | reverse complement strand
CTACATGCGTACGCTTCTGTAACACAGTCTTTTTTACGCGGGCTTCTTGACCTGTCCGCACACACAGAAACATACGTTGATGTTCTCTATTCATATCTCCATACATAGATTGCGTATGCGCATTACATATGCCGTCTGCTACCTTAGTGCGAATATGTATGTCTGCGTGCACGCATAACAGAAAAGTATATATTCTACATGTAGTGCTTTGCGTACCTGCATGTACGCATGGTCACATGTACCAATATGTGTTGCTCAAGAATGTGTGTAGATGCACCATGAGTTCGCAATGTTCACACAATTGCATTCGTGCGGTATATATATGCAGCGAAAGTTATAACATACGCATGCAGCTGTTCTAGCGAGAAGACTTCCGAAAAACGCTCAAAGGCGCGTTCTCCCGTTAACGGCATTGAACTTGCAACGGGAGCCTTTCGTTTTTCTTCCCGAACTTTGCCATTATCCGCGTTTCTCGGCGCCTGCAAGAGGCTGCAGCGTCACTCTCTACTTTGACACACGAAGAAGCCCTTTGTGTTCTTCTCGTCGCATTTTGTGTGCGAAAAAAACAAACAAAGTGGTCTCGTCTCTGTGATTTCTAAACGAACGCACGATCGGTCACGTGATGCTATGACGTACGCCTAGCCACGACATGGCGCCGGCGAGGTCGCCGTAGTGGCTCATGCACCCGCCCCTCGTCTCATCGTGGAACTGGTTACATTTGTCACCACCAGGTGCTACGTGTCAAGTATTTGTCGGTTCCAGAGGACGAAAGAAGATCTATACCATCTAATACGAACGTGTCGAGGGTTGCAGCAGGTATGCTATTGTCATATTCTGCAGGCTGGCTTTCGTAGCATTCACACGGTCAGCTATGATTGCTGGATACGTAGAAGATAGCACAAGACAGGTACTGCTTCACTACATACACAAAACAAGTCGCATTCGTCAGGCTCACTATATATATTCATATAAGTAGCATTATGTCTTAAAGAGAAGCCTTTATCTCAACGGGATCAACCTAGGTGTAGCTAAATAAAAGAAACTAGATATTTCTGTGCGTGAAATAACGAGCTATGCCTGACAGTCAGTGCTTCGTCTGTCTCAGTCTGTCCCCCGGTCCTTGCACTATTACCTTGTTCTACTCAACGTTCGGGCTGTTCAGTGGGAGTGAGAGAGAGAGAATAACAATGAAAGAATAACAGAGAGGTTTGCGCAGTGACGTCACTCAAAATTATCGCTGTATCAAATGCCCGCTCTGTTGAAAAAAACACGCCGCTACACGGCGCGCAATTCTGTTGCAGGGCGTCGCTATTATGCAACACTGGTCTGGCACGCCGCAGTTTCGCAATCGCGATTTTCGTTTTTTTTTTTATTTCATCTGCGAACCGCGCGGGGTTCCGGCCGGCTACAACTGGCGAGTGGCAGAGAGGGTGTGCCGTGACGTCCGCGAGTGTCGCGTTGGCCACCGCCGCAAGATGGCGCCAAGCGGAGAGATGTCGGGCTTTCCCCCTCGCTCACTCGTTGCCCCTGTATGCTTGGCCTGGTCTCCTCCTGAAACCAGCGTGTTGCTTCTGTGCGAAGAAGGGCGGGAAGGTTGGTAAGGTAGCTATAGATTCGAGCGAGGGAAAGGACTGAGAGACTTCGATCGAGGAACCCTGTAGCTATACCTCGGTAAAAAAAAGAAAGGGAGGGACGCACTGCGGAACATTCTCTCCTATAAAGCTGAGAGGGGGTGAGGGGGGGGGGGGGCTGCCGCAAAATCGATTACACTCCAGAGCTGCGGGGGCCAATCAATAGGCGCGCCGCCTCTGGTAGCGAGGACGGAACAGTCCACCGCTGCCGTCGCCTCCACTGCTGCCAACAGGTGGAACGCGAAGACGCCTTCCTTCTTCATTTGTTTTTCCTTTTGCTCTTTCTCTCTCACTCTCTTTTTCAAGTCTCTGCGTGTCGCTGAGCGCCGCGTTACGCAGAGAGGACTCTCCTACTCGTCCTCCCTTCAAGGACGGTCACCACCAGCACTGACCGATCGACAGCCCAGGGCGGCTCGTTTACCTGGCCGATCTGCTTTTCGACACACTCGATAGAATTGAAGTTGAGTTTTAATACAACTTTCCGGGGAATTACTGTTCTGTTTCAGTCAAACACACGCCCGTACGTTGTGAGAAAAGGATCGGCCTAACGAACTAAATTAAAGGGGCGCTACGTATAGCACCCCTTCGGTCGAGATTGGACAGGTCGATTGATTTCTTGAAGTGGCGGTTGCCCCTCCGGCAGCACGCACTCCGCATTGAGCCATGGTTTGCTGATTCACTACGCTTACTACGCCAATCGTATCGATAGGAATTTGATTCTATTATAAAGGTTACGTTCTCGACTTTCTAATGACACCTAGTATTGTAGCCTAGTCTGAAGCGGTATTGCACATCAACGAAAGCAGTGTAAGCAAAAACTAGCGTTTTTGCTGTACAAACCTTCGTTGTACTGGCCGTGCGGCAAAGCTGTTGCACTTAACCAAATGAAATTTCCTGAGCCTCTTAATGAAGTGTTATGCATGGTTTCTATAAAGAGGTATTGCCAGCAAAGCAATTAGAAAGTGATGCAGGCTTTCAATAAAATGGCAAAACATTGTAAGTTTATACGTAACTTCCCTCTTTTTTTTTGTAGAACAACAATATTGAACTACTTTCCACGCTACAACGTCCTTAATGTCTACTCGAAGTTTTTTGGCGTTCTTACGAATATTTCATGAATTATGAACACTTGAATTCGACAATTTCTTGTCCACGCGTTACCGACGAAGGGACAAAACTGTCCAAGCTGAAACTCGGAAATCTTCAATATTGATGAAGCAAGCCTTTCTCTGGGTTTTATACTTGTCGTAAGTTCATTTCAAATTTTTAGGACAACAGTGAATTTAGCTAATGAGCAAAATTTTCTAATTGACTTACAATTTTCTCTTAATATAAACCCACAGAAAGGCTGGTTGATTTTTGGGGACCTGTCGATTGAGCCAAGATACACAGGTGCAGCGCAGTTGCTGACCTATTCTGATTGCTTACAGCCCTATTGCTAAAGCGTCCACCATGGAAATGGTGGATTCCACCATCCACCATTTTGGTGGATTATGGTGCTGGAAATATTGCTGGCACATGATGTATGGTGGCACATGGTAGATGATGGAGTGCCGGCGATTCTGGAGCGCGCGAAACGGTGTCAGAACCACCATGAAGAGCTGCCACTAAATAAAAAATAAAAAGAATAATTGTATGGAAAACAATGCATAAAGAACTTGTAAAAAATTAAAAAAAAACGTCGCCACGTGTATTCTGACGTGCAACCTTTGGATTTCCAACGGAACATGCTAATTACTGCGCCATGCCCAAGTGAAATTACAAACTGATCGTTCAATTTCAGCTTTGTTTGTTGCTCACTTCAGATAGACGGGATATGCATCTGCTACTAAAAACCGGCACATTCATTAAACTTAAACAACTGCTGCCTAGAACGATTTCCACGGCGATAATGACAACAGCGCTATGTTTTTCTTACAATTCACAACCGCAAGGAAAAAAACCGAATGCACTGAGGAGCAGGTACAGTTTAGCGGTGGTTACTGTCAAGTTTATTATTCGTTTCTCGCTCGTACTAAAGGGCGACATCTGCTCAGGCTTTCTGGCGCCTCTAGGCTCATTTGATAGATACGCTCACACAACTAACTGAGTAATGCAATGTTTCTCGCCCCGCCGTGGTGGTCTAGTGGCTAAGGTACTTGGCTGCTGACCCGCAGGTCGCGGGTTCGAATCCCGGCTGCAGCGGCTGCATTTCCGATGGAGGCGGTAATGTTGTAGGTCCGTGTGCTCAGATTTGGGTGCACGTTAAAGAACCCCAGGTGGTCAAAATTTCCGAAGCCCTCCACTACGGCGTCTCTCTTAATCATATGGTGGCTTTAGGACATTAAACCCCACATATCAATCAATCAATGCGATGTTTCTCGCGCAACGCACACCTCAGTCGTGCCAGCGCACTGCTGTAGCTCTATCGTTAGCAATAACTACACAACGGCTTGACCAAAACGAACGCAGTGCGCCGGAAACATTATGCCGTCATGTTAGTTCATTAGGCATACGAATGGACAAGCCTGTGTTCTCGCATAAAAGCCAGAAAATTACCAGCGAGTGCGACCACTGGTTGTCGGTGACGGGAGGCGTATATCGCTGCTGGAAGTGCTGGCACCACGTCGCGTCGATGTTTGTAGCTTCTTGCGCGGACTCTGTACACTACAAAAAATGCTTAGTTTAGGGTTAAATGATGCCACGGCTGTGCTATATTGTGGTTCTTACTCGTCGAAATGGTGTATTCTGGAACCCAGAAGCGCCCATAACACTTGTACAGGCTCGGTCGGTAGGCCTAACCTTCGGTGGAAATCGTGGTGGTAGAACAGATGGGTGAAAATCAAACTTGCTGCGACTCGTCTCGATGATGTGTGTCGAAGGTAGAAGTTTATGCATTTTAGCGTCGCACGCACTTGGTTAACTCAAAAGTACGGCTCAAGTAATTGGGTCTACGAGAATTGCCAGAGTTTCGTTTCTAGCGTGGCGACATCAAGTGATCCGCTGTATTCTGGTCTGCCGTTGAGAGGGGTAATTGCGAACTGGAGCGCGTTTATTCCTCGACAACTGTGCGGCGATGTAACACATTTACTGTCGCTGTTCGCAGCGACACCTCTAGTCTTCTAAACATCACAACAAAGCACCACATCGCGCATGTCAAACTGCTGTATAACGTGCACGAAATATAAACATTCACGGCCACATTCTGCGCTCGACAAGAATTGAAGCGTTTGTTGACACCACAGAAAAAAAAACGTGCTAGAAAGCGTAATGAGTCGCGTTGGTTTTTTATTTTCGACCGCAAACATAATTCTCTGCGCATTCCAGAGTGAAACACTACGAATAATTAAGGGATTTGACGTAGTTACATCTGCTTTTTTTCATCACGCCACCATCATTCACCAAGCTTCCATCATGCCATCGTCATCCAGCTTGTTAACCAAGCCATACACAAAACACGTTTTGAATCGCCACCATGAGCCGGCATTTTCCGCCGTAACCACCATTGGCTTGCCCCCACCACCACCATCTGTTACCAGTTTTTTTTTTACTCTCACCGTCATCAGCCATTATGACCACCACAGCTTCCACCATATCCACTATCATTTCCACCATATCCACTATTTCCACCATATCCACCAACGCTACCGGCATCCACCAACTCAGGAGTTTCAATAGGATGTCCAGCCTAGAGCGACATCATCCCCAGCACCACGTAGATAAATGTCCATTCGAAATACTATTGGATTTCGATTGCGATACATTGTAAAGCCGATGATGTTCAAAGCATGCTCCGTAATCTATGATACTCATTTCTGGGGCCCCGTTATAGGCGGCATTTCTTTTTGTGTGTGAAAGAGACTTGCCGTTAAGGCATAATATTTTGTACATATGTGTAATAAACGCGCACCGTTAGGCCGCTGTTGTTTAAGAAGGGAAGTTGTGTCTTGTGGAATGTGTGGTCATGTATCCAGTGGTCGTAGCTGGTTGGTTCGCTCCAAAGACTCTATTTTATTTCGGAATTCACGCCCGCTTTGTAATGGGAACGGCTTTCTGCTTTCCCACAGAACAGTAATATGTACTCTGAATTGTTAAACTTTTTTCTATACACAGCGAAGGTTGGCTTACAGGAAGGGGCAGCAGTGTTTCGACTGTGACACTGGCATGTCCATATAAGATGGTATGCATCTCTTTGCACCATCGGAGTGGTACAGTACGGACAAGTATCACCAACTGATAAATGCGACCAGTTCCACGATGATATAACAGCCGATGTAAGGGCCACCCCTGCCAGAATCCTCCCAAGCACGACTTCCTAAGCTATGGTAAGGTGAAGGAGAGAGCAGACACACGGTTAGATTACGAGTGCGTGCATGCTGTCGCAGAACATTTTAGGGGCGAAGCTCCTTAGGGCGTGGGCTGTGCGTCCCCTGTATGTAGCCACCTCTAGTTTAGTGCTTGCAGTGTTCACTAGATGGCGGTACCGTCCCCTGTATGTAGCCACCTCTAGTTTAGTTCTTGCAGTGTTCACTAGATGGCGGTACCATCCCCTGTATGTAGCCACCTCTAGTTTAGTTCTTGCAGTGTTCACTAGATGGCGGTACCGTCTCCTGTATGTAGCCACCTCTCGTTTAGTTCTTGTAGTGTTTACTAGATGGTGGTACTTGTAGCTGATGATGAAAAGATGCAAGATGTTATAAACTAGAAAGCGGTACTTGTAGTTGATGAAAGACGCGAAATCTTATAAAAAATTCCGCCATATCCACGAAGTGAATGATGATGAGTGGGCGAAGCTCCGGAGGTAAACCTGGTAAACCATGAATCCTCTGTACATTTTGCCCACTCGATTTTATTACATCGCTCCCCCTAGCGTACGTCGCCGCAATAAATCGAACGATTGCCTTCAACCAGTGACACGCGCCATATGTGACATCATTCCTATTTTATAAGATCTCGCGTCTTTCATCAACTACAATTACTGCATTCTAGTTTATAACATCTTGCATCTTTTCATCATCAGCTACAAGTACCACCATCTAGTAAACACTACAAGAACTAAACGAGAGGTGGCTACATACAGGAGACGGTACCGCCATCTAGTGAACACTGCAAGAAATAAACTAGAGGTGGCTACATACAGGGGACGGTACCGCCATCTAGTAAACACTGCAAGAACTAAACTAGAGGTGGCTACATACAGGGGACGCACAGCACACGCCCTAAGGAGCTTCGCCCCTAATAGGAATGATGTCACATATGGCGCGTGTCATTGGTTTGAAGGCAATCGTTCGATTTAGTGCGGCAACGTACGCTAGGGGGAGCGATGTAATAAAATCGAGTGGGCAAAATGTACAGAGGATTCATGGTTTACCAGGTTTACCTCCGGAGCTTCGCCCACTCATCATCATTCACTTCGTGGATATGGCGGCACTTTTTTTACGGACAAGCTGTGTGTGTGTAACGGTTGAGGTGGAAGGGGAATAAATGAAAGGTCTGCAATGTTCTCCCGTGTTTAAGTTCGGGTTTGCTGCACGCAGTATGACACCCGTATTTGACAAGAGATATTGAGTGAAGGATCATTCGCAAAGTCATATGCAAGGCTATCTTGATATCAAGCTTGTGGTAAGTGAAGGTGTCCAGCTATAACAAAGAACTTTTCAGGATCAGCAGAGAAGAAAAGAATGACTTTTGTGGGTCGGGCTTGTAGATCAGCCGTTTGGTTTTAATCTATATGGTGTATGTGAGAGAGTTGACTGGTGACACATGGCAGTGGCTTTCCCACAGCATTGGGTGTAGTTCGGCTGACGACGATGAGACACCTAAGACTTCCGCCCTAAAGAAGCGTGTGGTAGGAACAAAACCCCGGTGTCCACAATACGTTCTCCCACTGCTACTGCCCCAAAACGACTTCCCAGCCAATTGAAGAAGACGAAGAATAAGTGAGAAGACTTGAATGCTACATCGAAAGCTTTTTCTCGTCAGTGGAATCGTATGAGGGAACACGTCCTTTTGGCCCACTTGCACTCTTTCTAGCGAACCTGTGAGCGACACAGAGTCGTCTCTCGGAGCATTTGCCTTGCCCTATATACCTTTCATTTTTTTCGACGTCATTCCACACATAACCACACAACTCACTGACTTCAATATGCTTTAATAAAAAAAAAACACATGCATAGTTAGGGGTCATAAAACGCAGCATAGGTTCTTTTCTTTTTTTTTCCCAGCTCAGTCTTTACTTCAAACGAGTGTGATATTCTAGAGTACCAATTTAATTTTTCTCAAGACACTGCCCGCTCTGTCAGTAATGCCCCTTAAGTGGGACGTTTGAGGCGTAAATAAGTACAAAAAGGCGTACCAGCGTGAGCGATCTAGAAAAGAAGTCGAACTAGAAAGCCAGTAGAATAGGAGAGCGAGCGAACAAGGGGGGGGGGGAGTACTCTCCTTTGGTTGTATATGCCCCGCATTCGCCTATCTGTGTGCATGCCCCAGTGACCCCTTGCGCAGATGGGGCAGCGCGTGGTTGTTAAGAAACCGCAGCTCCCGACTTAGCACGGGCCACCAGCTCCACATTCTTGCGACAAAGCGATCGCGAAAATGGGCTTCTCCACAGAGCGAGTCTTACTAAGGTGAAGCACACTTCTTGCCACCTCGGTTTTCCTAGGCAGTTACTCTACTTCCCTAATGTCTTCTCGTAGGCGTCGTCTGCTTTAGCGAGAACAGAAAACAGACGCACTGCACTAGAAGGAGCGTCGTCTGCTACTTCAGGGCACCTCCGCTTCGTCGTCGTTAGGCCTTCTTTCAGTTCCTCTCTGTCTGTTCAAGCGGATTCTCTCGTCGTTTCTCGCGAGATCCGGTGCGCGCGTTTGTACATTTTAGTGGTAAGGAGGAAAGAACGAGAAGGGGAAGTGGTGAAAGCGCATGCCTCGGGCGTATTCAAATCTAGTTCATCAGAAAGGCGCTCGCGAGAACGTCTTGTGCCGCACCGTCTGTTCTCTCCACCTGGGGGAGGGGGGAGAAAAGAGGCGTTGTATGTATGATGTTAGTGGGATAAAAGGAGAGGGGGTGAATGGCGAGGGTAGACAGCACCATCCATTACCACAACAGTCACCACGATGGCGAAGGTTTTTCGTGGAATTCTTCCCGACAAAGCCTCGCTGCGACAACTGGGTACTACGAGAAGATGCGTGTAGCGTTTGGCGACCGTAAACTTTGTAAACGCCGTTGTTTTCCAAGACAAAGTGATGTCATTCACTCAAGTTTAACAAAATAAACGAAGGGGACGCCCTTTAGGCTAAGATGGCGGCGAACGAATCGGATGTGGTGTCGCAACACAGAGAAAAGCGTTTCACGGAATCGACATTATGTAAACGAAAACGTGTGATACGAAATTCCGTTTGCTTCCCATGAAGCATCGAGATGAAGAAGCTTTTTCTTTTTTTGTAAGTAGACGCTCCTTCGTGGAATCTGTCCTTCTGATTGTTCGCTTCGTTCAGGCTCTACGGAATCGCGTCATGATTTGAGGACGGTTCTAGCTTCGAAGTAAAACGTGAGAACTGAGAGTGACTGAGCTTAAATATATATATATATATATATATATATATATATATATATATATATATATATATATATATGTTGGAAGAGACAGATGACCGCTTCCACTAACGTGTGCCTCCAATCGATGACGTCACGAACTGCGAAGTGACGTTTCACCTCTTCCAGTTTTTGCTTTGTTTGGTTAGTGGAGTTTAAAGTCCCAAATCATCGTATCCGTAAATTACGAGTAAAAGCATGAGCTGAAAAGTAACAGGAACGGATACGACAGACGCTCAACTTACAAGTGATGTTTACTAAAAGTATGCCGTGGCCCCGACTTATAAATAGGCTTCCTCAGTAGTTATTCTGCCGTGGTGTCCCAGTGGCTGTTTCACGGGATTGAATCCCAGCCGTGGTGACCGCATTTCGATAGAGGTGAATGGCTGGATGCCCATGGGCTTAGATGTAAATACGTGTTAATGAACTGCAGGTGACTGAAATTTCCGGACCCATTCTCTACAGTGTGCCTCGTTATGATATCGTTGTTTTGGAACGTAAAGCACAAAGAATTTTATTAGTTTTTTTTACTAGCTAAAATGCGCGCCACTAGTCAGTTCTGATAGGATAAGCTTTATTGCTAACCATGTTGGTTCAGCGGTGTGACGCCTCGATCTGGATAATTTCGGCTGAACATGCGCGATTCCGTGCTCCCGTGAAAAAATTTGTGATAAACCCCAGTTTTAACCTGAAAATCTATCTCGGTAAATTAGAGCCATGAGTGTTTCGGGGGCATCTTGTAAACCAGCGGGAATGATGGGAAACCCCTTGCAGTGAGAGGATTTAAAAAAAAGGGGGGGGGGCGGTATAATTGTTTTCTGAGAGCGTAGGTCAACTGAGGTTCTGTTTGAGAACTTAGGCTACTTGGAGTATTCCGTTGACGTGCATCGCACGGTTCTCAGGCTTCTAATGCTTCACCTCCATTGAAACGCGACCATCAAGGCGGTTATCTTGTCTACGTATTTTATGCACGGCCCATGTCCTTTCCTCTTCTTGATTTCAACTATGATATCCTTAACCCCCGTTTGTCCCCTAATCCACTCTGCTCTCTTTTTGTCTCTTTAGATTACACCTATCATCTTCCTTTGCATTGCTCGCTGTGTCGTCCTCAATTTAAGCTGAACCCTCTTTGTAAGTCTCCAGGTTTCTGCTCCGTAGCTAAGTACCGGCAAGATACTGTGCCTTCGGATCGCCAGCCGAGCACCATAATTACTGACCCACTGTAGCGGCTCATCCGGTTTCTGTTTGTTTCGTTGAAACACGCGTCTTTGGTTTCCTGAATTCTCACTATTACTTTCTCGGAGTCGCCTAATAGAGGGTAGTTCTCATCATCGTCAGCCTGACTACGTAAACTGCAGGACAAAGGCCTCTCCCATGTTCCGCCAGTCAACTCGGTCCTGTTCTTGCTGCTGCCACTTTACACCCGCACACTTCTTAATCTCATCTGCCCACCTAACCTTCTGTCTCCCCCTAACCCGCTTCCCTTCTGTGGGAATTCAGTTAGTTACCCTTAATGACCAGCGGTTATCCTGTCTACGCGCTACATGCCCGGCCCATGTCCATTTCCTCTTCTGGATTTCAGTGGGCCCGGCGAAACCGCAGTCGGCAGAGCTCTGAACATGCGTTCTTTATTGTGCTTTCAGGCACTACTGCTATCCGTCGTATCGGCGGCACCAACTTCGGACACGCAACGACCAGCTACAGAGGCTATCACGACAGCGACTGACAGTGCAGATTACAGCTACCGCCGCATAACACTAGATCCAGTCAGCGCCACCACGGGAGCCTGGGGAGTGACGTCACCAGTGAAGCTGCTTATATACCCGACGCTGATGACCGAAAACTTCAGTGGGCCCGGCGAAACCGCAGTCGGCAGAGCTCTGAACATGCGTTCTTTATTGTGCTTTCAGGTTAGTTATTACTGTTCATACAAGAGTGACGATCGATGCATTTTGATTGTGCCGTGCCCACATAGACTTCTGAGAATTTTATTGCAGTGTTTTCATGTCTGTAAACTTTTGCTCTGCGGGGACGTTGAAGAAAACCCTGGTCCTGATGTCGCTAAGATGCTTCAAACGCTTATAGACGGACAGAAGGCTATACGAAACGACTTGGCTGACGTCATAAAAAGACTAGATGAAACTGATAAAACCATAGAGTCCCTGACGGACAGAATGTCGCAAGTGGAAAAAGAAATTAAGGAAGTAACAAAGAAGACTAATGCTATGGCCAGCTCAAATGTAAACCTAGGGGAAATTCAAGAAACTATGAGAGCGCACCAAAAAAAGTTGGTGGAACTGGAAGACCGGAGTAGAAGATCTAATCTTGTAGTGTTTGGAATTAAAGAAACTAAAGACAAAACACCCTGAGATGCTCAGGCAGAAAGTTATTAAGGAAATAATTGAAGACAAGCTTGGGGTTTGCTGTTCGTCTGTCGCGCGAATACATAGACTAGGAAAGGCGTCATCAAACCGTCCAGTCATCTTGTACTTTCAAAATTACTTGGAAAAACAAGAAGTCTTACGTAAATCAGGGAAGTTGAAAGGAAGTCGTATATTCCTTCAAAACGACTTCTCTGTTGAAACGCGAAGGAAACGAAAGAACTTGTGGCAAAGTGCTAAAACAGATAAAGAGAACGGAAAGAAGGTTTCCTTAGTAAACGACAGGCTGCGTATTGATAATTCATTATATGTCTGGAGCGATGCCTCAAACGGACGTGTTTTATTAAAGCAAATGGCTGATGTACAGGAAGACAGATAGCTATGCCAGGTGCCACAGCAACTGCGCATCCTCTCTCTGAATGCAAGAAGTATTGTAAATAAAATAGAGGAACTAGAATTGCTGCTGCTTAGTTACAATGCACAACTTGTTGTAATCTCTGAAACGTGGCTTTCAGACAAAATAAGTAGTGACGAAATTGTACCACCAGGTTACAAGTTGTACAGACGAGATCGAGTTTCAAGAGGTGGTGGTGTTGCGGTTGTAGCGAAAGAAAATATAGCTGTTACTTTCATGGACCAGATTCCAAACCATGAACGTTTATTTTTAAATGTAAAAATATTGGGTTTCACATTCCTGCTTTGCGCAGTTTATCGGCCACCTGATGCCGCTGATTCGTTTCTTGAAGAATTGTATGATTTCCCGTTGCCGCATCGAAATCGTAATGTTATTATTACTGGTGATTTTAATCTGCCCGACATAGATTGGAAGCAATTTAGATCGGAAAAATATGCAACCTGCAATGTTGTATTAGATATACTTTTAGCAATGAACCTCGACCAAGTTGTACAGGAACCAACTCGAGAAAACGCAGTACTAGATCTTTTCTTTATTAGTCAAAGGTTTTCAAACGGAACACTTACCATAGAGCCCGGCATTTCAGACCATAGGTTACTGTTATTTTCCTGGAGTGCTCCACATGCTGCAAGTGCTAGAATTGCCTCATTAGCGTACATACGTGACTATGTACGTGCTGATGATGAAAGTATTATTGGTTATGTGGAAAGAAAATTAGTATACCATGATTTTGAAGATGTTCATTTTTTGTGGAAGAGGTTTAAGGAAGTTGTATATCATTGTACGGAACACTTTGTACCCTTGAAAAGAGTCAGAAAAGGGCGTCGCAACCCTTGGATCAGCCGCGAGATCAGTCAGATCAAACGAAAATTAAAAAGACTCTGTAAGCAGCATAAGACCGGAACACAAACATTTCGAGAGCTTAAACATTCCTTAACCGCTAAGATTGCCCTAGCAAAGGGAAAGTATTTCAAGACCACACTCCCAGAGTACATTAAGAACGATCCACAGAAGTTCTGGCGTTTTCTTTCCAACCGTAAAGATTGCATAAAAGAAGTTAAACTTGATGGAGAACTAGTGACGGATGAGGCGGTAATAGCCAAATGCTTTAACGAATATTTTCAGAGCGTATTTATTAACGATAGCGACACTACAGCGACATCTGTGTCCAATTCTTCTATCGGAGATGTTCCCGTGGTGTCGGTGGAGGGTGTTCTGAAAATGCTACGTAATCTAAAAATTAGAAAAAGTGCTGGACCAGATGGTCTTTCTAATGTATTTCTAAACCGTTATGCTGATCAAATAGCAGAATACATGACGAGAATATTCCAAGTGTCATTACAGTCTGGGGATGTACCAGAGGATTGGCACAATGCCAGAGTAGTGCCTATCCACAAAAAAGGTGACAAATGCATTGTAGGAAACTATCGACCAGTGTCTGTCACATGTACATCATGCAAGTTTCTTGAGCACATTGTAGCCGGTGAAATTCTTGATTTTTTAACAATGAATAACATTCTGTCTCAGCATCAGCACGGTTTTAGGCGAGGAATGTCGACTGTTACTCAGCTCGTAACTACAATCCACGAATTCGCAGCAATACTAGACAGATCTGGACAGGTAGATGTGCTCCTACTAGATTTCTGTAAGGCATTCGATAAAGTTTCACTTGCGAAGTTGCTTCACAAACTAAGTGTTCTTGGGCTTCCTCAATACCTTGTTAATTGGATTACTGCATATCTGCGAAAAAGATCACAATTTGTAGACATAAATGGCTGTTTATCACCTACTTTGGCAGTTCTGTCTGGAGCACCACAGGGCAGTGTGCTCGGTCCGTTGCTATTTATTATTTTCATAAACGATATAACAGAAATATTACCGGAATCAGTTAGCATAAGGTTATTTGCAGATGACTGCATTATATTCAAAGAAATAAATTCAATTAACGATCACGAAGTTCTCCAGGAATCACTGTTGAAAATAGATCAGTGGTGTGGGGACTCTAAAATGCAATTAAATGCTTCAAAGTCAGTGCTACTCCGCATCTCAAGAAAACAGCAACCAAGCGTATTCGAATACCGCCTAAATCAGTCAGTGATTCCGCAGGTTACGCAATACCGGTATTTAGGCGTCACACTGACCAACGATTTAACGTGGACGGCTCATATAACAGATATTAGCTCCTCGGCGTTTCGTAAACTATGCGTTCTTAGACGCAAAATTAAGGACACGCCTTCTAATATCAAGCTTTTGGCGTATTTAGCGTTAGTAAGGCCAAAACTGGACTACGCATGTGCGCTTTGGGACCCATATTCAAAAAAAGACATTCACCAGCTCGAGAGAATTCAAAGGAAAGCAGTTCGCTTTATTTTTGGAAAGTATAGGAGACACGAGGCTATCTCAGAGCTAATGCAGAATAATCAGATTACGCCCCTGGAAACACGTAGGAAGATAGCCCGTTTGTTTTTCCTGCATAGCATTCTGTGCAAAAGGATGAATATAACGCCACCGTCATTTCTAAGGCAGTTGACATCAAGAAGAACGCGTCACACGTCGACCCATGCATTGAAGCCTAAATTTGCTCGTACTGTTGCTTTTTATAATAGTTTTTTTTTCCGAGAACTATATCGGAATGGAATAGTCTACCAGAGTTCGTCGTTCAAGCACACGATTTTCATCAATGTCTAGAGGAATATTTGTTAGTGAATATATGATTCCATTTTTTTGTTTTATGCGCCTTTTCATTTGCGTCCACTTTGTAATCTTACCTATGAATGCGTTTGTTCGTCTGTCTATTCAACCTTTTCTTTGAGTGTGTAAATTCTGGACACGCTTGTTCACGTTGATGTCGGTGATATGTATGCCCCTCCTGATTTGGGCCGGCACTCGGCCCGCAGTATGATGAAATAAATAAATAAAATAACTATGATATCCTTAACCCCCGTTTGTTCCCTAATCCGCTCTGCTCTCTTCTCGTCTCTTAAGGTTACACCTACCATTTTTCTTTCCATTGCTCGCTGTACCGTCCTCAATTTAAGCTGAACCTTCTTTGTAAGTCTCCAGGTTTCTGCTCCGTAGCTAAGTACCCGCAAGATACTGTGCCTTCGGATCGCTAGCCGAGCACCGTAGTTACTGACCCACTGTAACGGCTCATCCGGTTTCTGCTTGTTTCGTTGGAACATGCGTCTTTGGCTTCCTGAATTCTCCCTATTACTTTCTCGGAGTCACTTAATAGAGAGTAGTTTTCATCATCATCAGCCTGACTACGTCCACTGCAGGACAAAGGCCTCTCCCACGTTCCGCCAGTCAACTTGGTCCTGTGCTTGCTTCTGCCACTTTACACCCGCAAACTTCTTAATCTCATCTGCCCACCTAACCTTCTGTCTCCCCCTAACCAGCTTGCCTTCTCTGGGAATCCAGTTAGTTTCCCTTAATGACCAGCGGTTATTCTGTCTACGTATTACATGCCCGGCCCATGTACATTTCCTCTTCTTGATTTCAACTATGATATTCTTAACCCTCATTTGTTCCCTAATCCACTCTGCTCTCTTCTTCTTGTCTCTTAAGGTTACGCTTAGCATTTTTCTTTCCATTGCTCGCTGCGTCGTCCTAAATGTAAGCTGAACCCTCTTTGTAAGTCTCCAGGTTTCTGCTCAGTAGCTAAGTACCGGCAAGGTGCAGCTGTTGTATACCTTTCTCTTGAGGGATAGTGGCAATCTACCTGTCAAGATTTGAGAGTGCTTGCCAAATGTGCTCCACACCATTCTTATTCTTCTAGTTACTTAAATATCATGGTTTGGCTCCGCGGTTATTACCTGTCCTATATAGACGTACCTTAATTCTAATATCTGGGGTTTAACTTCCCGAAACGACGATATAATTGTGAAGGACTCCGCAGTGAAGGGCTCCGGAAATTTTGACCATCCAGGCTTCTTTAATGTGCACTGACTTTGCACAGTAGACGGCCTTCTACCAATCAGCATCCATCAAAATGTGACCGCCGCAGCCGGAATCGTACCAGTGACCTTTGAGTCAGCAGCCGAGCACCCTAACGGATACACCACCGCGACGGGTGGTTCTTCCTATATTTTCGAAGGGTGAAGGTGGAATTAACGCAAACTTAGCTGCACCCTCCCCCCATGGCCTAAAATTCAAGTGACACGGACATGTAATTTCCTGATGTGGCAGGAATAGATATTGCCCGGTAGCTGACATATCAGCAATCAGAAAGACGCGTCAACGAAGAAGTGGGCTGGTTGGTCCACTGTGCGTGCTGTGCTCCATCTTGGTCGATGCTATACGCATCTGTGTGAATACTGGCCTCGAGGACATACCGTGGCGCCACCTACGTGATGACGTCACTCATAGAATGCCGGGTTGTGTTGTGTGCTATAGAACACCGCATTTCATGCGCTCTTGCTGTAGACACCGTGGATGCTTCCCTTTTGTTTTGAAGCTCGGTGCATAAAGAAGTGGTAAGACCTGATAACATGGGCAAGCAAACTATGAATCGGTGCCCCCGGTGGCACTCTCGTGTCTAATTTGCACGGTAAAATTGCGACTAAGAACCGGTGTAGCCATGGGAGACGATGCAAGTGGTGTCGCGAAAGCAAAGCTGTCGTATTACACAACTACAACGCAGCAAGGCGAGCGCACGCATCCTATCTGTGACGTCATAAGCGATCGCAGCACTGGCCTCTCTAGTGGAGGCCCTCGCGGCCATAAGCTTCTAAATAGCCGCGCGCCGTGTCAATTTAACATTACATATTTGTGGGGGAGGTGCTGGTTACCGATCGCATTACCTCTCCCACTTAGTGCGAGAGGTACTTATTACGTTTCTCGCTATTGATATGATCGTGATACTTTCGTAAAGTTTTCACGACAATTTCTGGATATGTAGATACGATCCCACACACCTACACACAGAAAAAGCCACAATTGAAATAACGTACGTGCTTTTTTTTTCTGGGTGCGTAAAGCGACAGCGTTGGTGGCGTTCATAAATCTACGGGTGATTGATTCTGTTTTAGGCAAACGCGATGCGTAAACATAGGACTGGCTCCCAAATACGACTCTGCTCTTTATACGGCACACCTTACCTCCCGTTTACTCCCTATAGCCGAACGACTGACAACTCTTCGCGAAGTGACACGCAACGCTCCATCTTTTTCCCTGTCTCAATCTCTCTCTCTCTCTTTCTTTTCTTTTTTTCAAGTAGCTCCTTTCGGTAGAGCGCACACGCAAAGCGTGCGCTAGCGTGGCTGCGAGTGCCTCGGCGCTGAGCCACTGTGACTGTGTCTGCGGCTACGGCTTGCGAAAAGATTATGCAAATGAAATTCGGGCAGCCGGACCGTCCGTCTCGACTTGCCTACCTGTATAATTAAGGCGATTACTACGCTTCCTGGCGTATTCATGCATAGCCAAGTGGTCGGCGCTTCGCTCTCTTCCACGCGTGCCCCACCGCGGTGGTCTAGTGGCTAAGGTACTCGGCTGCTGATCCGCAGGGCGCGGGTTCGAATCCCGGCTGCGGCGGCTGCATTTTCGATGGAGGCGGAAATGTTGTAGGCCCGTGTGCTCAGATTTGGGTGCACGTTAAAAAACCCCAGGTGGTCTAAATTTCCGGAGCCCTCCACTACGGCGTCTCTCATAATCATATGGAGGTTTTGGGACGTTAAACCCCACATATCAATCAAATCTCTTCCACGCACCCCCCCCCCCCCACTCTTTCAATTCTTTCTCACTTTACTCTCAGATGAAGCAACGCCACGTGCGGGAGCCCGTTGCAACAAGCGTCGACACCGACCGGGACGCACGCAAGCTTAGATCAATACGCTTCCTGTGTCACGTGACCCAACTGGCCCGTCACGGAGGTGAAAACCCGATCACCGACGCGTCCTTCGTTCGTCGGAGCCATTTCAAGGAGCTTGGACATCGTCGTGTAGGCATCGGAGTTGCGGTTCAGTGTATTTCTAAAGGCGCCTGAATTCAAGCCCTAAGTAACCAAAGTAGCCCTGTAATTTGAACTTTGAACTTTATTATGAGTAAACAACATACAAGAAAAACATGTTAGCAACATCTGGATCCTTAGCAGAATGCTAGTATGGATCCATGCAATTATAACATACATTAATTAGAGGCAGGAGAAAGAGTTGTATAATGAACGAAATTTTAGTTTAAGATGCAGATTTTTTGATAAACATATCACTTATACACAGATACCGAACACATTGAAGAGGAAAAATCCAACTTATACACTACACTTTGAACACGTTTTTGGTTTGCATACTTAACGTAATACATCTAATGTTTCTGTACATCTGGTAATAGCATTCCTGGTCAGCATGCAAAACATTAGTTTAAAATCATGTCAATTGGTGACTCAATTTAATATCCTCACTGTACTGTCACAACTATGGACAGCTCGAGGAATGATTGATATTATTGCCTTGTTTGTAGAAAAACTGAACAAAAGTGCTATTATGAAGAGAGTCTGTGTATTTGATGAATAAATAGAACCACTTTAAGTATGTAAAATGAAATTATCGGTAACCAGGAAATAACCATGGCACGAACTGGTATTTTTCCTTGCCAACCGGGTTGAAAAGTGGCCAATTTGGCGTAAAGTAGCCACCAACGGCGACCCGGTCGAGGGCTGAGAAAAAAAGTCAGCTTCACTGCAAGGGCGAAGCAACGAATGCGATAGCAACAAATTTTCATGTCACGCGAAGGACGGGAAACAATTCGAAACTTGCAGCGCACTGCTCAAGCACGCAAAACCCACGAAAAGACCGTAGAGAACGTTTACCATTATTTCTCGTTTTCATTTGTCTTTTCATTGGGACCGTAAATGAAGACCACCTTTTTTTAATATCTAGGCTTCAAGAAAATACTGGGCTGGCACCCAGCATGCCCGTGTTCGAGCGCCAATGTGCCATTGACGCTAGGTTTCTTTTTTCTAATTTCGCGTATGTGGTTACGGACACCGGCGGCGGCAGCGCAAAACATGCAACTGCGCGTGACCCGAAAAAGTGATCTCATAGCAGTTTTCGCTGTAAAATAAAAAGGAATGGCAGAATAGTTTGTGGCGACTCAATTTGCATAATAGTTAAGCGAAGTGTTAAACGAATAAGAGTGTCATGTCAACATTTTTCTTTTCTCACTAACGTCGTGCTTCAACTCGTTCTTTTGAGGTAGCGTTACTCGGGAGCATAGCACTTCCGGAATCAAATGAGGCTCAAAATACCAAAGGTTGCTTATTCTTGTTTCGGCTATGGCATTAAAAACGAGAACAAGGAACGCAGCTCTGGAAGAAATTGACACCGAGAATTTTTAAATTGCTTTTCTTTTCAAAAAAAAAAGAAAGATAGAAGGAAATGGTGATTCGAGACATGAAGCCCCAAATGGCGCAAACGACCCTCTCATCCCCTCTCTCCTTTCCCCCTCTCTCTCACCGGCCTATTCTGCCTCCCTTTCTTCCTTTCTTTCCCTCCTGCTCTCCCGAAGATGTTGCCGCGGGGTGCCTAATTGAATTTCAAATCAGGACGATCAGTTGGCGGGCGTATCCAAGAAAAAAAAAGCAACAAAAGCAAGTAGAGACGACACTCTTAGTTCAACGCGCCGTTCTCGACTGCCTGGTGGGGAAGACCTACTTAAAGGAGGTCGTTCCAGTCCACTGGATCGACTTGCTTCATCACGATGGAACGCGTCTATCAGTTTCAGAGCGCCAGTTCTCAAGCCACTCCGCTTGACCCTATTTATATATTCTTTTGTTCTTTCAACACAGAGGAGTCACTATCCGTCCGCGTAGGCTAACATACTTCCATTCCGCATATTCTGCGCGCCACATCGTGTATTTGCACGCTGATTTTTTCTCGATCCCACACCCTTCTCCAATTATTGGTACCACGTGCTTCCCTCAAAGATAAATTGCGATTGTATTCTTGTAATACGACCCCCCCCCCCCCAGACACACACTTCAAACGCCGTAGCAATGTTCCTTTTTCACGTTCCGGGTGATTTAAAAGGGTACGCCTTCGTTAGTCAAGCCAAGCAGGGCACGATCGAGATGTCCGCGGTGTTCAAACGAGTTGCAAAACCAGATAGCGTATCGATGTTATAATAATTGTTTGGGTTTTCGAGGACGTCTGTCCGTTGTGTGGTGACTGGCCAACACTCTACTGCATCTCAAGTGAGTGTGAACAAAAACCAGCAGGTTCGGACAAATTTCTAAACAATAGCATAGCATTCAAAAAGGAGCAGCGGGAGGCTCGTCTCGCTAGCTTGGACCCGGAAAGGCATTCGCACTCCTCGATTAGGTCCACTAGTCGGTGAAAGCCAGTGGATATCTGGACCTATAGGGCAACACTCAGTGAGCTCGTGATTTCTATTTGTACTTTTCTCCGAAATTAAGTTCCTTCCTTTTCTAGGTCCCAGAAGCACGACATGTTTATAAGGGACGCCATATTGGATGGTTGCGAGCATTTTGACCACCCAGGGTGGAATTCTTGGCGCGCACCTGAATTTCCGTACACAGGCTTCAAGCATTTGCAACCTTTACCGAAATGTGAACGCCATGACTGGGATTCGATCCCAGGACCTTCTGGTCAGAATGCAGGCGGCTACCGCAACCACCGAACCAGCGTGGACGGTAAAGAAGGTACCAATCCGAGATTGCTTAGTTTTACTGATTGACGCGGAAACTACGCCGGTGTGTACGTACACAAGCATAACAAACAGACACAAGCAGCACTGTAGGACAAGAAGGACCAGCCCAGTTCTGCAGTGTTCCTTATGCGTGACAAGGTTCCATGTTATAGTGTGCCCTGTCCTCATTTACCGATCCTTAGAGTGTTTGTTATCCTATGCACCTTGTCAACGAAGGATGTTCAGACGCCGTCATACAGTCCTCTCTGGTCTGCTGTTAACTGAGGCTTTGACGTCAGCTTCTTTACTCCAGTGCAACCACCCAAAAAGGAGGAGATCCTGTACTCTACTAAAATGGTCTATACTCTGTTACCATCTACAGTGAGATAGTCCCAGAGTACCTTATGCATTCACCTAAGATGACTCGAAAGCGAAAGCCACCTTTTTTTCCTTCTCAGTGAATGTATTGATCTTGAAGTTCAATATGACTGAGGTGTGCGCAAGCTTGTGGGCGATCATTATTGGCCTCGAGGACATACCGTGGCGCCACCTACGTGATGATGTCACTCACAGGATGCCGGGTTGACTTCGTCTGACCGAAAACCTCATTCCTGCGCTTTTGCTGTGGACACCTTGCGTGCTTCTCTTTGCTTTGAAGCTCAGTGCTTAACGAAGCGGTAAGACCTGGCTTAAGATAATTTTATTTCCAGATGTGTCTTACATAGCTTATGAGCACACAGAAAGATGGAGAATGATGATCATGTGTATGTACAGTGCAAGCAGTTATGTACAGCGAAAATAATTTATTTGTGTACGCAGTGATGTACACTGCAAAAATTACACGAGGACAGAACATTCTTGAACATCGAGATGAGTAAACTTATATAAACAGTAGTCTATATCCACAAACCTGATAATACGAGCAAGCAAACTGCGAATCGGTGGCACTCTCGTGTCTAATTTGCATCGTAAAATCTTGACTAAGAACCGGTGCAGCCATGGGATTTGATGCATGTGGTGTCGCGAAAGCGAAACTGCCGTATTCCACAACTACGCATTCTATCTGTAACGTCAAAACGATCGCAGCGCTGGCCTCTCTAGTGGAGGCCCTCGCGGCCAAGAGCGTAAGGTGAAGTAGCGCACTTTTTACAGGGACAAAGAAAACAAGAATGTAGAGAGAGTCGCGTCCTTTTTGTTTTCTTTGTCCCTGTACAAAGGGTGCTACTGAACCATACGGTACAATTATCCTGGCCCACCACCCTCTGAAAGCTTTCCGTACCTAACGTGGTATAGTGCTGCTTCCGTGATCACAGGCACCTCTCCTTGTTTTGCATTGCATCCGTGATCGCACGCACCTCACATGGTATGCACTGCCTTCGTGATCGACACAATTCTGACCAGGCAATTAAGTGAAACGGCGACGCCCCTCCGCGGTTGTCTAGTGACTAAGGTACGCGGTTGCTGACACGCAGGTTGCGGGATCTAGTCCCGGCGGCGGCGGCTGCATTTTCGATGGAGGCGAAAATGCTGTAGGTGCGTGTGCTCAGATTTGGGTGCATGTTGAAGAACCCCAAGTGGTCAAAATTTGCGAAACCCTCCACTGCGGCGTCGTTCTAATCATATGGTATGGTTTTGGGACACCACATATCAATCAATCAAGTCATGTGACGACGTCATCATGTGAAGTCACTTGATGTGATCACTTGCTGCGGCGTCATGATGACTCTCAAATTTTTACGCCTCAACACATTTGACGTATCGCGTACGTCAAAATTGTGTTGACGCCGCTGACGGGGGCAGCTGGGCAGTTTTCGCATTTGATGCGACATCTGTGACTCGTCTTAAAATTGTAAACTCTGCCAACAGTGCCGCAGGGCTTCTGCTGTTTACCTGTGCACTACGCAAGTCAATTGCTCCAACTGGTTTCTGATCAAATCGTAAGTACTTTTTCCCGGGTAATGTAAATAAATACAAGTTACTAGTTAAAGGTTCGTTGTTGCTAGCAAGAACGTTGCGTTTGGCATAGTAGCGACGTCAGAATCTACGATGAACGTTACCTGGACGTTGAAATTTTCAACTTTTAACCAGTTACAGAAACGTGTGTCTGTGTGGTGAAGTCAATTACCTCGTCGTGATATTCACGATGACACGTAATCAATCTGAAGACGTTTGCGCGGACGCTCGTTCCATGGGTTTGTATCGTGCTAAGAATCACATGTGAGGCTATATGCAGGACGGCTTTCAACTCTCCTACAGTTGAGTACCAAGTACTCTGAATCGTTACCCACTCTTTCCAGACATAAGGCATGGGCCTGCTGGTCAGTCCTGAGCATGTTCACGGTGTTAAATTTCGTCGCGAAGGTTTGTTGCGTCCCACGATGGAATCCTCTTTTTCTAAACCAAGTACAGACGCTCTAATTTTGTTTAAATGTGTCATGTATGATGTGCTTTGTCATATGTTTGTTATTGTGCTTGTTGTATAGACGCTCGTTCCCCAGGCTTGTTGCGTCCCACGATAGAATAAACTTTTTTTTAAACACACATATATGTGTGTACGTTCGTGCAATGACTGTCAATGATAGAAAGATGCCTTTGCGAAGCAACCCCGTAAAGTCTGTAACGCGGTGCTCCAATGAATTGGGAACAAGTGAACTGTGACCAGCCGAACTGCCGGCTGTGTATTGTGTACACACCAGCGTGTTTTGTGAGCGTGTGAGAAGTTGAATAAACCTTTCCTTGTTATACCGTATCACAGGAATGTTATGAAGACTTTGCGCTCAGGGTAGATATTGTAAGTAAAATTGTTCTCAACTGGAATGGCATTTGCTATGTATTATACGAAGCTCTCTAAATCGTTAAACACTTTGTGTACAAACACAAGTTGCAGTAATGTTGAACGGACAGCAATTGATTCTCCCATAGTAGAGTGCGTGCAGTGCTCTAGAGCGCTCACGATTTATTCTAAACACAACGACGGCTGTAGGCTGAGCTTACAACATTTCCGTAGGTTGTAAGCCAGTGTATTGTGCAACGTGCACTGTAGAGTTCCTTTTTAATTCGGCAAAGGTGCAGCATATCATGGGCTGACTGCAACTTTCGCTGCTGATTTCCACAGGCCAGCGTTGGCGGCTCCAGAGGCTGAACGTACCAAGGTTCGGGAAATGTCGTTGGGAATGTATGGCCAAAATACAGAGCAGTGCTTTGAAAACCGTGATGTCATCATTGGGTATTTTAGCGGCAAGATTAAAACTGAAGCCCTTAACTAATTTTATGGGGCACACACACACAGAAAGAGAGAGAGAGAGAGGTTTGTTTAAGGAAAGGCAGAGCGGTAGGCCCGAGCGATAGCATACTCTCGCTTGTTACTCTACACCTTAGGAGAGGAAACGGAGACGAAAAAGAGTAATGAGTGAAGAAGGTGAGTTAGGAAGGCCAAAATATACCATCCCGTCAAAGTGAAAAAAAAAATGTGTTTCATAATAATGAACCTATGGTGGTGACATTAACGACAGTAGAGTTGTTAGAGTACAATTTCTCATTCTGGATTACCCTAGCGAAATTCTTTATGTCCTTTTAACATTGCTAGCTCATTTACTTCTTTTTTTTCAATATCTTGACTATGTTCGGCCCATGTACAATGCTGTGTAGAGCGTTGGCTACCAATGCGCATTGGCTTCGAGGTAGAGCTAATTAGGAAACACTCGCTGTCCCACTTGGAACAAGAAGAGAACGAAGTCAAGGGAGAGAGAGAGAGAAGCAGACAAAGGAACCTCTCGCATGTTCTCGTCTCTGTCTGCGCGATAGCGCGAGAACTAGCTCCCGTTTTTTTTTTTTTACCTCTACGACTCCCTTGATGAGACGGTGGCACTCCGAAACAGTCGCTGAATTTTTAACAAGTGGACGATGGAGAAAAGGAAGTGACCGAGTCACAAAAGGAACTCGCGACGAAAATATAACTGGGTGACTACAACGAAGAAGCAGGGCAGTTTTGGGTCTGGTCGAGATTGGAACGGGACAAGGAGGACGGTAGGGAGGAAGGGAGAAAAGGCATCTAGACTACGAACGGAGAGAACAAACTGTAATAGCGTAAGTAAAACGAAATCAGGAGAGGACCGATCTACGGGGCAGGAGAACAGAAGTCTCTAGTTTACGTTACGTGACAGCGTTGATTCAGAAAGTGCAGGGTCAGATACTGCAGAGACTGTTGTTTTATCTATCTATCTATCTATCTATCTATCTATCTATCTATCTATCTATCTATCTATCTATCTATCTATCTATCTATCTATCTATCTATCTATCTATCTGTCTATCTGTCTGTCTATCTATCTATCTATCTATCTATCTATCTATCTATCTATCTATCTATCTATCTATCTGTCTGTCTGTCTGTCTGTCTGTCTGTCTGTCTGTCTGTCTGTCTGTCTGTCTGTCTGTCTGTCTGTCTGTCTGTCTGTCTGTCTGTCTGTGAGTCTGTGAGTCTGTGAGTCTGTGGGTGTGTGGGTGTGTGGGTGTGGGTGTGTGGGTGTGTGAGTGCGTCTGTCTGTGAGTGTGTCTGTCTGTGAGTGTGTCTGGGTGTGTGAGTGTGTGAGTGTGTCTGTCTGTGAGTGTGTCTGGGTGTGTGAGTGTGTCTGGGTGTGTGAGTGTGTCTGTGAGTCTGTCTGTGAGTGTGTCTGTCTGTGAGTGTGTCTGGGTGTGTGAGTGTGTCTGTGAGTCTGTCTGTCGCGTGTGTGATGAAACCTCGTTAACTGACGCGGGTTATAATGAACAATCGGAAACACAAAAATGAACCCAGCTTCGCACTAAGGACGCCAAGCCTGCAGGAAGTACGGACTTGAGCAGCCTTTTTTGTTTCTCTTCGGTTTTCTCTTCTCGCTTCCTAGCTTTTGTTTTATGTCCATTTCCGTGGTCTTTTTTCTCTTTATTTATTTTTAGATCTTCCTCTGTCTTTATATGCTTTTTTTTCCTTTCTCTCGTTTTCTTCCTACGTTTCGTTTCCTCCCTCTTTCTTTGCACTTGTTTCCTCTGTTTTTTTTATTTCGTGCTTGATTTTGCTCACTTTAGGCCAAGTGCACTGGTTTTTTTTATGATAGTCATAAGTGATCATCGCCAAGTTGCTCGGAGAACAAGAGGAAGGAGACTTCTCTATGGCGCGAGCGCGTGCTGGGTATGCTACACGTTGGGCGTTAAGCGAAGCGACGGCGACAGCACACAACAGCCCCCCCCCCCATTAAATGCTCCGCACTTATTATGGACAATAAACTCTATAACAACCTCTACGTGATCCTCCGGCGTGTGGAAGATATGCAACATTGTCAGATACATCCCGGCAATGTGGAGGAAAGTGAATAGTGGAAACCTATCTGATGCTAAGCCCAGTCTGCAACCCTCTCAAAGGTAACAATCTGTTGAACGCAATGAACATCCGAGATAAAGAAGGAATTTTTACAGCAAATTTTCGTAAAAAAAGAGGAACAGAAACAGCCGCAAAGCGCATATTCGGACGAAGGAAAATGAGCGCGGATAACTAGGACAAGACGAAGAGAGAGTAAGGGCAGAAATTAGATAAGCAAAAAATGACCACTTTAAAAACACTTAAGAAAATGCACGCATCTCCATAGAGTGAATGACGACGAGTGGGTGAAGCTATAGGTCCTAAAGTCCACTTGTCCCCAAGGTCCCTAAGGTCCCTAAGGTCTTAAGGTCCTAAGGCCTACTTGTGTAAAGGACTAACACATGGGTGAGTGGACGGACGGATAGACAGACGGTCAAGTTTATCAAGTATAGTGTTGTCATACATATGACTAATGTGCGTAAGAGGTCGGTTTTTTCACGCACATAATTTCGCTTTTCGTTGTGCAGGGGCTTTCGGTTTCGGTTTTGTGTGATGTGACAGATGCGGGTGACGACTAGGCTATAGTCCTTAAGGATTTGCGCTTCGAAAACACAGGCAGAGGGATAACAGTATAGGGTATTACCATAATAACGTCATCAAAGGCACGGATGCTGCGTAATGCCTCTTGCATGTGAGCGCTGGTCTCTCCCTTTCATCCTATCGTCCTCTGCTTGCACAATTCCACGGGAAGGTGTTTTACTTCAAACTTTTTTTTTCGTACCTACTGGACGGCATTCTTTTATGTACGTGCATTTCGAATCGAATGCGAAAGCCAGTCAAACTGAAACAAGGTTGATCGGGGAGTGGGGTCAAAGGGGGGAGCAAGGGAGGAGCGAGTTGGCGAAGCAAGTATAAGACACATATCCACCTTTCGCGCAGAGCACACTGTACGTACGCCATTTGGTCTCAATATTCGTTCTCTAGCTCTATTTCTACTTTTGTATCTCTTTCGCTCTACGCTTTGTACCACAAATCCTGAATTCGGATTGCCTCATTAATTCGGTGATAGATTTTGTCTCTTTTGCCTAATAAAACACAAAAGCACGTGCATTTGTCTAGGAGAGTTTGAAAAGTGAAGCGAACTCCAGTAATGCTTTTTTAGCGATGAAAGAAAAGAAACAAGAGAGACAATCAGAGAGGAAGCAAGTGACATAAGTGCAGAAAAAAAAGTTAATCAACCTTGACTTCTTCAACTGCGGAGAAATACTGGCATCGCTACAGAGATGATTCTCTTCTCGAGCTTTGAAGTCATTCTTTCGCTCATCGTTCGCGAAAAGTAAGTTAATAGTAACAATATTCGTAGATAAAAAAAGATTCTGAAAGGTGCTTTCAGGCATTCGTCTTTCGCGGGATTGGAACTAGGGAGCGATAAAAAAAAACCTCGAATTGTGTTTTAACGTTCGTAATGGCGGACTCCACGCGGTGATTCGACGAACAAGAAATAGCGAAGAAAGAGAGATAATTAAAAAAAGCAGATGAGATATCGGCACGCATTTGCATTATAGGCTACACGAGCAAAGAAAAACCTGAGGATTTGAACTGCCGTTTCAAAATGGTGCGTGCTTTTATTTTCCAAGTTCATTTCTTCATTTGCAAGGTGGATGGAGCTAGGAGAAATGAAGTAACAGTGTTGGTGTGATTTTGCCTGTGCTCTTTCTTTGATTCGCAAATGTGGAAATCATAAGCTACATTTATTGTTATGTTCATCTTTTTTATGTATGTATGTATGTATGTATGTATGAATGTATGTATGTATGTATGTATGTATGTATGTATGTATGTATGTATGTACGTATGTATGCACGTATGTATGTATGTATGTACGTATGTATGTATGTATGTATGTATGTATGTACGTATGTATGTATGTACGTATGTATGTATGTACGTATGTATGTATGTACGTATGTATGTACGTATGTATGTATGTATGTATGTATGTATGTATGTACGTATGTATGTATGTACGTATGTATGTACGTATGTATGTATGTATGTACGCGTGTATGTATGTATGTATGTACGT
>WOVY01010216.1:150000-227500 GCA_013436015.1 Rhipicephalus annulatus | reverse complement strand
AGCCATTAATCATCACCGTGTCGATTTACACGTTTGATTGAATCGAATCGTGTTTCTCCTAGGCCCGAGTGTAGTCGCACATCAAGCGATGCGTGAAATCGACGGAGAAGAAGAGGAGACAATGAACATACCATTCCACGTGGCAGTACGACCCCGTTGGCAGAGTGCCAAGTTTGACTACGTGCTATAAGCAAGCACCGTGGAGCATAGAGAGAGTGGTGATGTACTTTATGGGGCGGAAAATAAGCACTAAAAACTTTGAATTGCTACTTCCGCTTGGCTTTTTCTTCTCTTTCTTTCTTTCTTTCTTCTTCTTTCTTTCTTTCTTTCTTCGTAGTGTAATTCATAATTCATCTAAGTGAGAAACAAATTTTTCTACAGAGCACGTAGACATTTCTAAAAGAAGACACGTTGGAAAAGGAAAGATCAGAAAAATAAAGTAAGAAAAGTGTGTAAGAGGTTGAGACAAACGTAATTGAACTGCTGATGCGAGGTATTCGAGTCCGGTAATCTGTGCATCATAGATTTCTTTTAGGCGAAACTGTACTGTATGTTCGTCTGTTCGCGTTTGTTTTTTTAGCTATTTTGCACGTTACCGTGAATCGCATAACCACTTTGCCCAAGATTACCGCCTCAGATAGTGCTTTATTTCGGATGTACGTAAACGGAAACACATAAAGTTAGGGTCGATGTGCCGGCTGCGCCATGTAGTAGCACTTGACCTAAAGGGACGTCACACCACGTTCCAGACAAGCCGAATGATTTATTTATCGCGAGCTTTAAGAGTTGCTTGTGAAAGAGCTAATCGGGAACGCACGAATATTCGAAATGAAGTTTTCGCAAATAGAGCGGAATATCGTTTGATTCTATTTTGTACTCGAATGAGATAGCACGTGTTTTATCTACCCAATATTTTTTTAGAATTAATTTTTGAATATTTAGCACCGATGGAAAATCCCCAAAGAAAAACACGTTGGAAGGTCGAAAAATCATTTTTTTAATCAGCGAATAACAAAGATGCGAGCAGGGTGGGGCTTTACGGGACTGTCTAGGCTTTTTTCATCTCCATAAGAAGAAATTCTTGCTTCTTGCTACCTCAAAGAAAGAATGTGCCCTGAACATACTACTTTTATTGTGAGAATAATGATGTTACGTCATAAAATAATATATCAACTGAAAGGTTTTAGTGTTACTTGAAGGCGACTTTAGTAAAGTATCACGTAGAATGCTGAAGTAACTGCTGTATTCACACTTCCATAAAAAATGTTCTAGTCTCTCCAGTATGCGATCTTACCTCAGTTTACAAAATCATGACATGTTTTGTTGGTCAAGTGTAAGCCTTTTGTTACTTGGTTAGAGTATGCGAAAATTTGGCTGAAAAAAAATTAAGGCGGTATCATTGTAGGCCTGTCTTAAAAAAATGGTTGCCCTACTATTCGAATATCTTTCGAATTGTATTCGATACATTTTTTATTCGGTATGATTGCTAGTCAATTTCTCTACGGTTTAGTTCTAAATTTCACTATTTACACACGCCTAGAAAACATTACTGCACCACTATAGATCATGATCACGGCATTTACGTCATCATAATAATGAAGACATTGACGGTACGATAAAAGCTTTGAGATAAAAAAATATTTGCATGCAAAGTGTCACTGCAGCTAATGTTTTGAGAAGCACATCTGTCTTTGCAAAAAGGTCGATGCCTTGACCAAAACAGGTCAGCTTGTCGAAACGTTAGGTCCATTTACACCGCTGTATCAAATATTTTTGTTTCATAATAATAACGACTAACATCGAAGGCTCCGCAAAGGCAATATACAAAAAGCTCATTTGTACTCGCTGAACTTTTTTTTCCGACATCAGAGATTCACAGGCCGAATAAATAGAAAATCTGCTGTCTCTGAAGATTACTCCCACAGACTACAAGAGTGACGCACCACGTTACCCGTTTGAAAGTTCATCCGGGCATTCTGAAACGAAAACTTGACACTTCGCCATTTTAAGCTGTATACTTTCAACGAAGCCTATTATTCTTAGCTGTGGCTCACGACGAGCGTCATCCTTGCTCTATTGTTATTATTTTTCCCTCTGCTTAAGTGCACTGACACTGTCCCCGTTTGACGCCATCGTTGAGACAGCAATATGCTTCCATCACTTCTGATGACGTCATTAAAAAAGCGGGACTGAGCCGCTGCGTGCTGAAGTTTGAAGAAAGTCGGCGACGTTGTAACGAGAGTGCCCGTCAGGTGCTTGAGACGCCTCGAGAGGCCGGCTCTGAAGGCCCGCCGTTATGAAGATGCTAATGGACGCGTTCGCATTCTGGTCATTTGTCCATTAGTCGAGGCGGGATAAAATTGGCTCATGGTATAACGTTGGGCTCAACGGAAGCGCTGGCATCCATGACAACGAGAAGCAAAAGAGAGAGAGAGAGAGATTAAAAGAAAGATTATACCCGAAGGCAGCTCTCGTTTGTGCGAAACCTTACACGCTCACACCATACGCCGGCCGTAGATACCTAAAACTAGACAACTAGTTTAGGCAACAGTTGGCATTATAGATATATTCCTAAACCACTTTATGCAACAGCTGCGTTACCAAGTCCTAGCCAACTTTAGCTAACATAGAAGTGTGGCAGTTTGGGCTGGTTGGTATATGACATGACGATAGTTATAGCGCGAGAACAGAACGACAACTCGTCGTGTCCTTCTTGTCTCTTGTCTCGTCGTTCTGTTCTCGCGCTATAACTATCGTTTAGGTAACAGTTCTGTAAGCCAGTGCTGGCCGATATAATGCGGCAATTATAGTATAAACTGGTCTTAACCGTCTTCAGATAACTATAGTTGTATTAACCAGTCCACCATTGGCCTGAAGTTAGTATTAGCCAGTTCTGGCCCACGTTACCCACGATGTTTTAGCCAGCCATAGCCAGTTGTATAACCCAGTGTTTGCTAGCGTTATACAACGGTTAGCAATAAACCATCCCAACCAGCTTTAGGAAACAGCTGTATCAACCAGTTCCATCAAACCTTAGGCAAAATTTAGTGTTAACCAGTCCTATAGCCTACTTTAGTCTACAGTTGCATTAGCCAGGGCTGACTAGTGATACGCAGCCCTTGTATAATACAGTGCTAGTCAACCTTAAGCGACCATTGTATTAGTCCCGATGGAGGCGGAAATACTGAAGGCCCGGGTGCTCAGATTTGGGTGCAAGTTAAAGAACCCCAGGTGGTCGAAATATCCAGAGTCCTCCACTACGGCGTCTCTGATAATCATATGGTGGTTTTGAGACGTTCAACCTCACATATCAGTAAATCAATGAATCAATCAATCAATCAATCAATCATCTCTTTCTATCTCTCTCTTTTACTATGCCGTGGCCTCATCATTGCTTCGAAAGCTGGGATAAAACGCACTCTTGAACGAGAGATACCAGCTGGAGTGCTAAAAAAATTGCCCGCAGCTTCCCTCGGGGGAACACTGAGGAGGATGCGGAAGCATGTAATTGGTTAACGGGTGTTAAATTGCGACTTACTTGGGTCGATGGCTAAATTGGTTAACGTGGTTTTGAAATGGGGTGTTAAATGAGTGAACACGTACGGCACGTATGCGAAAGGGCGGTGTTTTATTTATTGCGACGAACCAACGGACGAGCGGCAACTGAGCGAGCGAGCGCCGACCTTGAGTATATATACAGCGCGACGGTGCATGCGCTGTCAGCTGTCGAATGTTCTCGAAGGAGAAGCGCGCGCGCGGCACAGATGGCGACGGCGCGACGGCGCATGCGCTGTCAGCTGTCGAATGTTCTCGAAGGAGAAGCGCGCGCGGCACAGATGGTGGGCGACGGCGCATACGCGCGCGTCAGCTGTCGAATGTTCGAGAAGCGGTGCGGACGGCGCGGACGGCGCACTACAAGGCGCGAGTATAAGATGCTTCCACATCTAATATGTTGAACGATTTTGAGTACTTCGTACTCAACTATGGGAGAGCACTGAGCCGTCCCGCTAAAACAGTTTAGTGGCTGGTAACAGAGTTAGACACAGGGGGGGGGGGGTTAGAAAAAGGGGGTAACGATTTAGAGCACAGGGTACTCTACTAGGGGAGAGCTTAAAGCCGTCCCACATGCCTGAATACACAGGCATGGTTCAATGTGCACCGACACGCCTGAATACACAGGCACGGTTCAGTTAGACACATGCCTGAATACACAGGCACGGTTCAGTGTGCACCGACGCTCGCGTAAGTTTTAAATAGCTAACTTTACCGTACAAGCTCATGTTTGTGTTACTGGTTTCCGTACCAATACTTTACCTTCCTGGTGCATTTAATGTGAAACTTTGACCGTTTTAACTCGGACACATGTATGCTTTTGAAGTGCAACAAATAACCTTATACTTGATGAACGCGTGAATATTGCAGTAGCAGAGAACGAGTGATTATTGTATCAGACGTAATGAATTAGCTCAACTAAGGCGGTGCGGACGGCGCGGACGGCGCACTACAAGGCGCGAGTATAAGATGCTTCCGCATCTAAAAACCCCAAGCGTCCGAAATCGCGAAAGCAATCCATCAGCGCCCGTCCACTCCAATCATCATGCTCGGGTTGAAATCACTTTCGAGGTGAGCGCGCCACGTGGTTCACAATGGAGGAACTCGAGTTGCGGTTCACGCAAGGGGAGAAAGCCTCAACGAAGTTTCGGGGAAAACGGGAAAGGTTTACCGCGATCGATCACAAACAGCGCCAGAATGCACGCTGTAATAAAAGGCGCGGCAGAGAGTTCGCGAAAAGCGCTCGTCGGACTATAAGAAATCGTGCCTGAAAACAAAACAAAAAACAAAAACACCCTCTACAACCATTCAGTTTCATCTTACGACGCTGCTCGAAATCGCCCCTGGATTCCTCGAAGCGTTTCTGACGTTGAGGTTCCTGCTATGGTGGTTATCTCTAAAGGTGTAACGCAAGCATTCTTTTGTTTGCCGTTGTTGTGATCCAGAGAGGCAGAATGTTGAAGGTTTCCCGACAGACGTGTGTTTCACTTTAAACCGCTTCGCTAGCTCCCCGTTTTACGCGTTCATCCTCAGTTTGACTTAAAAAAATAAAAAAGTAAAACAGAGCGTTAAACTATACAATAAAGAAAAGTGTTTTAACCGGCTGAAAGGGGCGGTTCTTCTCTGACCACCCCCACCCCCCCTTTCTCGAGGCCTTTTCTCAGTCAAACAATTCGAAATTGTTTCTCGCGGCAACAGCCCGTAGAGATATTGGTATAAGACAACAGATGCAAAGAAGAAGCGGTATATACGCGATGGGCCGCTCGGGAGGTTATAAGAAGATTGCCTTTTGCGGCTGTGATTCGGCCATAAAGGTTGCAACAGGAGGGCGTCGGAGTGGACCGCGATGCGGCTGGGTTAGAAGGCGATACGTGGTACTCCGATTGATACACGATTGATTTAGAAGGAACAAAAAGGTCTGGGGGTTCCGAAGGAATACTGGGTTCCCACAGGGAGGTGAATATCGCAAAAACCGGTTGTCCCACTGTGTTGCCTGTCTATGCACGGAGACTTTCATTTGAAGCGAAGTTTTTTATAACTTTCAGAGTTTCGTCGTTGTGCGCGAGAAACCCGGTGATGACGAGCGTGCACAGGTAAAAAAAAAAACACGGTCATCGAAGGTGTGCAGGTCGCAGACATGTTTGTAATGCGCGGTTTTCCAATAATTAATGCTCTCGTGATTGTGGGCTTGACAGAGACAATATGCTGTTTTCTTATCTAATCTAATCTGATTTCATCTATCTATCTATCTATCTATCTATCTATCTATCTATCTATCTATCTATCTATCTATCTATCTATCTATCTATCTATCTGTCTGTCTGTCTGTCTGTCTGTCTGTCTGTCTGTCTGTCTGTCTGTCTGTCTGTCTGTCTGTCTGTCTGTCTGTCTGTCTAGCCGCCGACGTCAATGTGCTCTCGTGATCACCTTCGTAACTTGGGATACAGCAAAATTATCATGGGATGCCCCACCGCGGTGGTCTAGTGGCTAAGGTACTCGGCTGCTGACCCGCAGGTCGCGGGTTCGATTCCCGGCTGCGGCGGCTGCATTTCCAATGGAGGCGGAAACGTTGTAGGCGCGTGTACTCAGATTTGGGTGCACGTTAAAGAACCCCAGGCGGTCAAAATTTCCGGAGCCCTCCACTACGGCGTCTCTCATAATCAAATGGTGGTTTTGGGACGTTAAACCCCACAAATCAATCAATCAAATTATCATGGGATGGTAAGAAGGCTTGTCGATTACGATGATCTGGTCACGACATCAATAATGTGAAAATCCCGGCGCGTATGACGTCAAACCCTTTCCTGCTGACACGTGCGGCACACACCCGTATTCGCAATGACCACGAATTATAGGTGGCGCGCCATACGATTCCCCGAGGAGGGTCAACCCGTTAGCTAACATAACAGATAGTACGTGCGAACGTGCGGATATTGCCACTTTCACCGGATAAAGACATCAGCTGCACTGAAAATGTATATGAAACCAAAAAGCACTTTTTTGAAATCGTAGAAGCTCGCCCCCCATGATTATTTGCCGCGGTGTGAAAGGTCGTATTTTAGCTCCGTTACCGTGCTTGAACGACGCTTTGCGAAATACTGTGCGTTCTACAGGAAACTGCGCGAACTAGAGCTGACGTATGAACTGAACGGCTCTTCGAGGTAATTGGTAGCGAGCCTGCCTGACGGATTTGCCACAGTAATAGGCCGCTGGAGAGTAGCCCGCCATCATGGCTGCATGGGACCGAATGTTTAACGTAATGATGGTTTGCAAACACATTACGCCGTCATCATTACTTGCGCTACAAGTAACTTGGAGTTGCTTCTTGAACGGAACGCAAGCATTTATCATTCCATTGAGTAGTGCTTCGTGGTCAAGATGGTTTCTTTCAATATAACTGCTGAAAGAAATCTGAGAAATACCATCCGCCGAACTACTTCGGCAACATCACCACCGCGTCACACACGCACAAAACGTTTATCTGGGCGCGAAGAACATTTCGCTCTGAAACCCGCAAATAAGCGAATCGCTTGCAATGTGCTGCCATCTATCGATTAACATACAAAAACAAGTGGCGCAGCGTTAGCACACTAGCTAGAGCGATGGCCAAGATTCGGTGGAACAAATCACGAACCCGCACGACTTTACGAATGTTTTACGAATGTTTGGGGACTCGTGCAGTGCAAAAACACCGACTTATTCTATACGCACGTAAAACAATCCGAGTTTCAACTGCAAAGATAAAACGATAACATTTAACTAACTCACCTGGCCATAGAAAATCTCGCGAAGCTTGTTTGTGTACTCTGCGGGCTATCATCGAAAGCGCGAGCTGCCACGTATTTCCACGAAAACTTCGCGTCTTGCTGGAAAGAATCCGATTTATCGTGCACGTGTAACGGGCGGTCTACTTTATTCAATATATAGCACGAAACATGCAACGTGGTTAGTGTTCCTTTCATGCTAACGCGATAACACATACGCTAGCTCAGCCGAACAAGGGAGCGTCTGCCCACTGGCCATCCTTGAGAGGACGCTCCTGAATTCCGCGTGGTGGCGTGACAGTCTGTTGGATGAAAAAAGCGTGAGCTGCGCTATGTGTACCGAGGAACAGTGAGAACAGACATTGGTAATTTAAATACGAGAGCGTTATGAAATACGGAATACCGACATCTACAGCGTTGGCCCAACGAATGCAAAAATAAATAAATATTGGGGTTCCGGCGAATCGAATTGAAGCATTCTGCTTAGCCATCAAGTATTCTACGCTGTGCCAGGCCAGGCCTTGGAACTTTGGCAAAGGACCCCAGGCGTGATGTCGGCGAAACGTCAATTGTGGTTTGCCGTGCTGCCCGTCTGATTTTATAAACATTAGACATGTACTGCAATGATACATGCCTCACGTCGGGTTATAGCGTCTATTGTAGTTGAGCGCCATCAACTGAAGTTGTTCGATACGTATTCACGGCTATCATCCACGCAAGCACAGGTGCTACATTTCAGCTTACCGATTCTGGTGTTGTTGACGCCCATGTTGATCTTGGAATCGTTACTCGACTGTAAATGATTGGTCATACAAAACAAACTTTAACACGTCTGGACGTATAACATTTGAATACATGTCAAGCACTTCCTCGTAACGTTTTCACCAAGAAAAATGTTACACCACAGTCACATTACCACCGCATGCTTCACGTGGTATGCGGGATGTGCCAATTATTTTTTTTCTCTGCTCTTTCACGACGTTTTTCTCATGACGGTGTTTTGCCGATTCATAAGTTACAAAAACGAGAGTCCTTATTCATGCCAGTCAGTGATCATCACATCTCGCGTGCTGTATAAACTATCGATGTCACGACTCCGCTATGCCGAAATCGAAACTTCTGTGAACAAAAAAAAGGGGCTATCGAAAGGCTGTTAAACACAACAAAACACAATAAAGGGCGACGACGCCGTAAAAAGCACCGACCACCTTTAACCACCCATCAATTAGAAGCGTATGACAGTAAAGAAAATAATAAGAAACAATAAGAAAATAAAAGGTTATTAAACAGAACTTATTAGAAGGCCACGATTGACGATCTGGCGAGCACTGCTTCGCCCCATCATCAGCATATATTCGCTTTGTGGATATGCGTGAATTTTCGTAACTCGTACATCATTGCGATGTTCTTATTTAGGGACGGCTTACTGTTCTCCCATAGTTAAGTACCAAGTACTCAAAATCGTTAAACATTTTTTCTAAACCACATCATTCCGAGACTCCGTTCACACACACGCTGCAAAGGGTGGCCAGTCGCCTCAATCTTTGATCAACAGTGAGGTTGTGAGCACACTGAAAAGGAAGCACCCGCAAAGCAACGGGCAGTAAATTGCGGCGTCGGCTCTGAGTTCACGTTTCACGCCTTCAAAGGAAACCATTCGACCGCGACGCTCTGTGCCAACCGAAGCTCATGACGCGTGATGTGAAAACAGCTCCCTCACCACAAAAAAAAAGAGAGAGTTATCTTCTAAAGACAACCCCAGAAAAGGAGAGACACGAGCAATCCATAAGCGTGAATCCACGTGCACCCTTTCAGAAATTTTTCTACCGCCAACTGATAGACTTCAATAACCAAACGCTCTTCTTTTGCTAACAGCCAACAAAATACACTACGTAAAAAAGAAAAAAAAAGGTTGTATTGGCCAGAAACGGAGGCTACGATACCACCAACGTAGCACACCACTGCCAATTTTTCACCCTCTGTGTACCTCGTCTCGCACCGATACCGCGTCAAAGGAACCGATATGCAGCGCCGCTTCTATTCGTATGTAAAGAAAAGACGGAAGAATATAAAGATGTATGCAGCTCAACACCGTATAGCGTAAGTTCTCATACTATACACGCATGCATAAACACACACTTATGGAGTAGAAGAAATAGAAAAGTGGTGATGATAGATGAAGTAAGACGACAAAAAGAGAAAGAAAACGGGAGCTTCGCGAGTACACCGACGTGACGACGTTCTCCGGTTCACGACGACGACGCTGAAACAGAGGAAAATAAGGAAATAGTGTGCGTGTGTGCGAGAATATTGGGGAAAGGAGAACATACTCTTTTCTCCCTTTACTCCACAAGAAGCCACACCGAAGTATATATTGTGGAAGGGCGGAACTCGGCCAAATGTCACGGGAGCGAAGCGCCTCGTAAGAAGAAAAAAAGTACGTAAGGATCACCAGAGTTATACGTATGGACAGTGGAGGGATAGGGGAAGAGAGGTACCCCACACGCTCTTTCATCTTATTGTCCCGTTTTCTTCCCCACTGAAGCTGCGAGAACGACGTCGACGACGTCGAGGAGGCCCTGTCGCGTCGCGTCAGCGGTACCGGGGTAAACGGAGAACGTCGCTCTCTCGCCGTCCTCATCGACGGCGCCTTCTGGCGAAGGAGACGGTGACTGGGTCCCTTCCTTCCCGGATAGGGACGCGCGGGAAGACGAGAAAGGGATCCCTGCAGCCAACCCCGGCTCCCCCCGTGATCGTCTTCATACCTTTTCATTCAATCCTCGCATTCCTCGATGTGTGTCGTGTCGCGTTTCCACTGAGCCGTTCAGATCTATGTTGTCGTTCCCTATTTTCTATGCCATTTTCTCCTGGTTTCCCTATTTTCTCCCCTGTTCTCTTACCCTCTTCCCTTCTTTACCCTCTCCCACTATTCCTCACTCAATCTGTTCATCTATTTCTCGCCAACTTCCCTCCTTTCCCCTACATCCTTTTCACGCTCTCGTCACTCCCAGCGTGTCCAGTGAGCCGTGAATATCTCGGACAGTCTTCTTTCTCCTCCCCCCCCCCTTTTTTTTTCCTCTTGTGACATTTTTTGCTCACTATCACTCCATCATTCTCGCTTCTCGTTTGACGTCTTCCCTTCCCATCCCCTCCTCTCCACTCCTCGCGCGTGCCTCCATTGCTAGTCGTCGGGTTTCACCGAGACACCCGTGAAACCTGGCGTTGTATATACGCCCGGCGTCATCCGCCAGCGAGCTCCCGGATGAAGAGTAAGAAAGCGTGGAAGCGGGGAGATTTTCGGGGAGCTAAGGAATCGAATTTCTTCGTGGTTGTGATTTTGCGTTCTTCCTGTTTTCGCGTTGCCTCAGCAAGAGCTTCGATGACGACTTCAGATATAGAAAGCATATAAATGACCAGATTGTGCTGGCTACGAGTGTTTAGTGGTTGTGATGCTGCCTATTTATTGCTGCACATTATGTGAGAAAAAAAAGTGGAGCGCGATCTCACAGTGGAAGAATGAACTGTTAGTGCCGGAATCATTCGCCGCGGCCATGTATCTGTGGAGTCGTTGTTTGTAGCCTATAGTGACCGGAAAATGAACCTGTTGCCCAGTAATCGATGATAAGTTTTGTTCTTGTATATCAATAATTAGGTTGTTTATAGAAGAAGGGAAGGTGTAGTGCCCCAAAAAAAACGATTGGCCGGGATGACAAAGACTTCAAGATTACAGGCCGATGAGCTTGCTTTGTGTCGTATACAAAGTATTTACTAAGGAAATTGCGAATAGAATCAGGACAACATTAGTAATCAACCAAAGGACCAAGTAGTATTTCGTACAGGCTACGCAACAATCGACCACGCTCATACTAACAATCAGGTGACGGAGAAATGCCCAGAATACACCCATCACTGTAACCTTCATAAATCTCGAGAAAGCAATTGATTCAGTAGAGATAACAGCAGTCATGCAAACACTGCGGAATCAGGGCGTCGACGAAGCATATATAAACATCTTGAAAGAAATCTGCAGCGGATCAGCTGCTACCTTAGGGCTCTAAAAGAAAATGACAGAATACCAATAAAGAAGTGTGTAAGACAAGGGGATACGACCTCCCCTGTGCTACTCACCACGTGCCTATACGACATTTTCGGAGGCCTACAAATGGAGAAAAGTTCGGGATAAGAGTAAATGAAGAGTACCTTAGTAACCTGCGCTTCGCCGATGACATTGCATTGCTGAGTGACTCAGGAGACGAATTGCAATCCATGATTGTTGAATTCGACAAGGGGAGCAGAACGGTGGGTTTTAAAATAACCTGTAGAAAACAAAAGTAATGTACAACAACCTCAGCAAAAAAACAGCACTTTGTGATATATGGAGAGACGATGGAAGTTTTACAGGAATATGCCCACTTAGGACAGCTGGTAACAGCGGAGCCGAACCATGAGAGTGAAATAACTAGAAGATTAAGGAAGGGGTCGACCACATTCGGCAAGCACTCTCAAATCATCAATGGTAATATTTCACTAGCTCTCAAGAAGAAGGTATATAACAGCTGAGTCTATCCGGTACGTGCCTATATGAAAGAGAAAACTGGAGGATTACAAATACGGTTCAACTTAAATTGATGAAGACACAGCGAGCAATCGAAAGGAAAATAATATGTGTAACTCTAAGGGACAACAAAAGAGCACAGTGTGTCAGGCAAAAAAACGAGTGTTAAGGCGATCATAGTCGAAATCAAGAAGAAATGGTCATGGGCAGGGCACTTAGCGCTAAGGAAAAATAAGCACTGGTCGTTAAGGGTAACTGACTGGACTTCCAGAGAAGGCGAGCGGGTTAGGGGGAGACAGAAGGTTAGGGGGACGTTTGAGGAAGTTTGCTGGTATAAAGTAGCAGCAGCAAGCGTAGGACCGACGATAGTTATAGCGCGAGAACAAAACGACGACACAGAGACAAGAAGGACACGAAAGACACGAGCGCTTTGTTCTCGCGCTATAACTATCGTTATGCCATACCAACTAGCCCAAGCCGCCACACTTCGTAGGACAGAGTTGATTGGCGGAACATGGAGAGGTGTTCGTACTGCAGTGGACGTAGTCAGGATGATGATGATGATGATGATGATGATTAAACGTACCGCGATCCCGCATAAGTGCTGTTCGTACCCACAGTCATGGTGCTCGCCTACTGACCCGAAGCTCACCGGATCAAGCGTCGGCCGTGGCAGCGGCATTTCAATTGAGACGAAACGCTATAGAGGCCCGAGTACCATGATTCTGACGCTCGTTAAAGAACCCCAGGAGGTCATACTTACGAAGTTCTCCCCTGCATTGCGGCGTATCGTGGTCCTGGGATGAGAAGTCCCAATGACCATTGCTATCTGAAATGATTTTCACGTGTGCAGATCGTTAGGCTCCAAGCTTCTGTTATAATGGCTCACAATACGTGCGAATGCTTGAGTTTCGCCCTTATATTCTGAGGAAAAAAAATTGAATGGCTGTCATTATTTCACAAGCAGCAAATTTCACGATCGTTTTTCCTTTATTTCTCTGAAAGAGAGCATTAAGTCACTATCGTAACGAGTCTTATATGGCGGTAACTCAATCAGTATATAGTTGAAAATTCATCGGCAATATGATGTTTTTTTCAATAATAGGTAAGAGGGAAATCTGACGTCGGTATGAGTTGCAACACGTTTGGCTTCGACTAGCTGGGTAATTATGTGTAGCGTATAAATTGTTTCTAAGCTCCCTTCTCCGTTCGACTCCGTGCGACTTGAAGCCTCCTTGTGGCATGACAAAGTTTCGCAAACATTCACCACTTCCACTTCACCACATCGGTCTTTTAGGCTCACCAATTCAAATCGGGTCACGACGTCACCAATGATCGATTCTTTTATCCGAAGCGAAAGCAAAGTCACAATTAGCGTCAAAGCCACAAGAGCGTTCGAAACCGTAAGCATGGCGATTAAGCTATAGGCCTGACCCCACGTACCCGTTGCGGCGCGTCAACGCGCGGCATTTTCACGTTGTATCGAGCCCTTTCCCCCTCCTTTTCTGCAATTCCTCTCCCTGTGGAGAGAGAGGGTGCGTCGTGCCCTCTTTCTTCCTAGGAAAGGGCGGCGCCACGTGCTCACGCGCTGCAGCGGGTACGTGTGGTGAGGCCTTTAGGCAAATCCGTGTACTGTTGTACTATACCCGCCATTCCCATGCTGGCTGGATTCGCTCGCTGGTTTCCGTGTCGAACGGTTGTGCCCCCGCGATCTCCGACGACAGCGCAGCTCTGGCCGACCGGCTCGCCCTCCGCCATCTCCTGACGTCGCGAAGTTCTCGCTGAGTTGCCCCCCGTCCTCGGACTCCTCCGACCGTGTCCCCGTCTTTCTCTGTCTTATCTTTACTTCTCACTCTATCCTTTTTAATCCCTCCTTACCCCCTTCCCTCGTGAGCCACTGTTGAGGTGTCACGCTCTGATGCAGACAGTCACGGGGCTCACTTTTATCTTCTTTTTTCTCATTTAAGAATCACTTCCCCATGTTGGCTGAAAGTTCATAGTGCCATAGTTCCCACTAGTATATACTGTAGGAGACTCTACATTTTACGATATCCGATAGAATATCAACCAAAGGCTGGAGGTTTCATAATAAAAAATAACAGAGGGGAATTTTCCATGAGAATCTTGCAAGGACTCGATCTATGGTATGTTGGAGTGTACGCTAATTTTTATCAGACACACGTGGCTCTGAGACGCTACGATTTTATTTCTTTATTTTATTTTCCTGTCGTATACCCGGCTGCCATTAAAGGAACTTTCTTTCACGGCCCACTCCGCTTGCACCGCAGGCTTTGGCGTGAAAATACGATGGCGTGCCCAATAGCTATTGTGCCCACAGCACCGTTGCCGAGCGGTCAACTTTCTAAAAGGCGCCTTCGAAAGTGGCAGCAGCGGTGGTCTGAAACGAGCAACATTTTCCGAGGCGAAATTGGAAGGGAACACTTTGCGATGGCTTCATTTTTAATGTGCTGTTTTTGTTTGTTGTTATCGTTTGTTTTTTCGGTAAGAGACCTCGTCGTCTGGTCTAATGGGAGTCGACTGAATATCTCAAGCACTTAACGGTACCATCGGTATAATCTTATTTAGATTATTACACAGTAGATATGAAGTTCATACATATATATAGGAAGTTCCTGGTCACTAGGTTTAGAATATGAATAAAAAAAAAACGTTTCACCATGAACGTGAAGCAGTGAATGCCACAGCACCAAAATGCTATACGAAGTGAGACTGGCCGCCAACTCCTTTAGATCCAATCTCGCACAACTCTGCGAAGCGCTACATGTTGTAGTAAAGAAAAAAAAAGATTGCATCATCTTCCGCTAAAGAAAACAACATCTGAAGACGTGAAGCAGCGGGTGCTAACGCTTACACTGGCGGCATCGTTGATGCATGCGCGCATTTTGTCATTCGCGTTTTTTTTTTTGTCAATTTGGACTTTACACGGGAAATGGCGGTGACCACAACACTCCATTAACGCTGTGCATGTAATCGCTATTGCAATAAAAGTAAAGCTTGAGAGTAAACAGTGTAAGGTTTAACCTGATGTTTCGAGACGAAATTAAATACACATTCCCGCAATACGGGCACAGATAAACACGGTCGCAATCCTGTTGAGCATGACTGATGTCTTCTTGAGGTACGTGATTTTTAAACGGAGTTCGTGCACTGCGATTTCTCAGTGGCTTGGCGTTCGAGCATGTACTACACAGTGGCGTTTTGCTATAATGTATATCCCTCCGTATAACGCCACATTAAAGGTGTTCGACGATAAAAAGTCACCATACGAATGCCCCAGATGTATGTATACGTATTCTATATATCTTTTTTTCCAAGCACGTTCAGCCCGTCGCAGCGTGGCGTTGTACGTATAATCTCCCATTTCTCGCTATTAGCATACTTTGCATACGCTGCTGTCTCGAAGGTAGAGGGTTCGATACCGAGCGCGCCGGTCGCATTGCGATGTAGAAGAAATGGTAGAGGCCCTTGTACTGTGCGATGTCAGCGCGCTTTGAAGAACACCGGATGTTCAAAGTTTTCGAAGCCCTCCACTATGGCCTTGCTTCATACGTAATCATATCGCGGTTTTTTGGATGTTAAAGCCCGCATAATATTGTTACTTTCCATACTAGTGGTGTGAACTTGCACGCTGCAGTGCCCTTCACCCTTTATTAGTCAGCCTTTATTAATTATAAAAAAATGATTTCCGCGACATGTGGTTGCTTCACTCCTTACGGGCGCTCGTGGTGACACAGCGCGATCGAAAGGCCCTCGCGCCCATTTAATTATGCGACTTGCGAAACATGGCTTCTGGGCTCAACGTGCGCTTTCAATATGGACGTGCATATTGGTATATTGCCATTATCCCATGTTAGCTTCCCTTTTTAATCCAATCAGCGCGCATAGGTATTGCCATTATCCCATGTTAGCTCCCTCTTTAATCCAATCAGCGCACATAGGTATTGCCATTATCCCATGTTAGCTTCCTTTTTAATCCAATCAGCGCACATAGGCATTGCCATTATCCCACGTTAGCTCCTTTTTTTAATACAGTAAGCGCGCATAGGTATTGCCATTATCCCATGTTAGCTCCCTCCTTAATCCAATCAAGGCGCACACCTTTTGTATGAAAACGCAAATGCGGAGAAGCAACGGAGACCTCGGCATGCTGCCTTGGTCATGAAGGAGTAATCCCTCGAGATGCGGGCAGATGTAAGCAGAGCATAATGGTCAGTGCCGAATCCCTCTGAATTCCCTGCGCATATCGTATTTCTTTGCTTTAGAAAGGCTGTGACAGCCCCGCCGCGGTGGTCTAGTGGCTAAGGTACTCGGCTGCTGACCCGCAGGTCGCGGGTTCAAATCCCGGCTGCGGCGGCTGCATTTCAGATGGAGGCGGAAATGTTGTAGGCCCGTGTGCTCAGATTAGATTTGGGTGCACGCTAAAGAACCCCAGGCGGTCGAAATTTCCGGAGCCCTCCACTACGGCGTCTCTCATAATCATATGGTGGTTTTGGGACGTTAAACCCCACATATCAATCAATCAAAGGCTGTGACAGGGTGTTCAGAAGAAATTGTTAACCATTTAGAGTACTTGGCACTGTACTATGGGAGAGCACGAAGCCGTCCCGTGGGCCTCACACTCGATAAGACCCTGCATGTCACTTCGAACCAAGAACCCCCCCCCCCTTCTTTTCACCACTGTTCCACCACACTTGATGTGTTTTCGTGCGTGCGTTTGTGTATGAGCGTGCATATGTTCGCAAGCATAAATGAAAAATAATGTTAAGGGGTGGTGGAGGTGAGCCCCCTTTCCGTCTCTCTCCTTTGTCGTGTTTTTTTTTTCTTCTTTGACGCAATGCGCAATGCTTGCACGTAATTTCTTTTTTTCTTTCCTTGCTACACGCCGGGAATCGTGCTATCGGCATTAAATGGAACCCGAAAAGCGGCAAGCATTCGCAGTGATATACCAGCGCTACCACTCCCCAACTCAGCTTTGCAAGCTGGCCCACCTTGAACCACTAGAACAAAGGACAGAGTATGAAAGACTTAAATTACTCTTTTAGGGGCGAAGCTCCTTAGGGCGTGGGCTGTGCGTCCCCTGTAGCCTGTATGTAGCCACCTCTAGTTTAGTTCTTGCAGTGTTCACTAGATGGTGGTACCGTCCCCTGTATGTAGCCACCTCTAGTTTAGTTCTTGCAGTGTTCACTAGATGGCGGTACCATCTCCTGTATGTAGCCACCTCTCGTTTAGTTCTTGTAGTGTTTACTAGATGGTGGTACTTGTAGCTGATGATGAAAAGATGCAAGATGTTATAAACTAGAAAGCGGTACTTGTAGTTGATGAAAGACGCGAGATCTTATAAAATAGGAATGATGTCACATATGGCGCGTGTCATTGGTTGAAGGCAATCGTTCGATTTAGTGCGGCGACGTACGCTAGGGGGAGCGATGTAATAAAACCGAGTGGGCAAAATGTACGAGGATTCATGGTTTACCAGGTTTACCTCCGGAGCTTCGCCCACTCATCATCATTCACTTCGTGGATATGGCGGAATTTTTTAATCATTAAAGAACAAGTAAAAATAGACAAATCGAAGTATATGTATATAAAAACTGGGGAAACGTCAAGGCACCGGCATAACATGTACATCCTCCCTCCCAGATCACACAACGATTGTTTTAAGTTCAGTTTCTTTCCGCAGGCGATCAGTGAGTGGAACAGGCTGCCGAATTCCACTGTCTTATCAGAATATGTACCTTCTTTCTTGAAGGGCTTAAAAGATGTCGTGTATAAATACGTATAGTTTATATTTTGCTTATTCTATGTCCTCAAGAGCAGAGTGCTTTGGCTATTTTTTGTCATTCATTGTCATGTACAATAGAAGTAGTAAAGGGAGTACCTATTTTTCTGTATGTATATTGTTTTTTTTCACTCCTGTTAGAGCCCAAATAGGCCTGACAGTATAATAAAATGAAATGAAATGAAATGAAATGAATTTACTGCTCACCGTTGCAGTTATCGCCGTGGACCTGCAGGGTCGTGTATGTGTGCAGTGTTGCCGAAAGCGATGTACGCACCTGTCGACCTTGACACGGCGCGCCACTTATTCACAAAGCCGCTTATTCGGCTTTGTGTTAATCAGCTTCGTGCACTTGATTACCACCAGCAGGACACGTGAGTCGCTAGAGGCATGCTGATTCATGTAATGCTGAAGGTATGGCCGTTGGTGTTGCCTCTATAGCGACGATCTTCCGAGTCAAAACGGAAAAACGAGACGAGCCCTTTAGTAAAACACACACACACACACACACACACACACACACACACACACACACACACACACACACACACACACACACACACACACTATATATATATATATATATATATATATATATATATATATATATATATATATATATATATATATATATATATAGAGAGAGAGAGAGAGAGAGAGAGAGAGAGAGAGAAAGGCGCGAGGGAAGAGGTAACCAGACAAGGCCAACGGAGCCTATGAAACACGTGGCAGGTGCACCTTTCGCGCTCACCTGTGACGGATATTCAAGTACGGCGCGCGTCATCGAAATGTATTCCCGAAAGGTTAGTATTGCATTGGATATCACGAGCACATGCTACATATAATTTACCGTACAGTAGTACCATACCGCACTATACTATATTATACGTCTACCATATATAGTATACATGGTGTGCTGTGCCGCCTCTGCCTTGTAATATGCCACAATCGCTAGGCATGAGTTCTTCGTTGCGTTCGGCCCGGCTCGAGCTCGAGCTTCAGCAGAGTTTAAAAGAAGAAAGCAATGTATAGGAAAGTGTGATTGCTGCGAACGACGTGTCCCATTCGACAGCACCTCCGACGACAAGCCGCGACAGGGGCGCTCGCTTGTAGTGGCGAGAAGCACTTTCTACACCCTCTCTCTCTTACCCTTCCACGTTTTTTTTTTCTTGTTCCATTTGCCGTGTCACTCCTCAGCGATGACGGGCATCCGTTCCGGACTCTGACCGTGCGCCGAAGTCGGGGCGCGGCCGCGTAAAGACAAACAAAGAGGGTAAAAAAAGCGCGGGAAAAACTAAATAGGAGAGGTGAAGCGATAGCACATCGGGAAAGGTATGACGAAAGGTCGAAGAAAGGAACGTATGGGCTAGAAGCCGATCCCGCACTTTCCCCTTTTCCCTAAGCCCTCTGGTTCGGGTGAACGGGTCGATGGACATCGATCACCGGGGCTCTCGATGTGCACCGCCGGACATGAGCCGGCCGCTCGGTTCGGGTGTTGGGAAAGGGCGTCCCTCGAGCGTGTTCTCGAATAACCCCACACCCGAGTGGGCACAGCCATGTGGAGTGTTCCCCCACACCCCGGATCCCGGTGAGCCTTTTTTTTTTTCTTCAATATTTCGGAGAAAAGGTCAATGTAATACTCTTTCATCGAAGCTTCTATTGACCTTGCCTGTCTTTTTTTTTCTTTCATTGATTGCTCCGGCTGACACGACGTTGAAGACTGGATGTAATGGTCTTGTCGTGGCTTACAGTTCAACTGTTTCGGCCCTGGTGGTGTCAATCGACACCACCACACACTTCCCCTCGAACCTCGCAATGGACATAAAACTGCTCTTTCTTGGCGGCTTGCTTCTTCGATGAACCCCACTGCGAATGAGCGAAATCGTGGCATATAACCGGGTAACATAACCCGAAATCGGTGTCCGGATTTTAATCACCTTGGAGATATGTATCGATATGTTTTCGGAGTCCTGGCACTAAATTTCCTTCACAAATGAATCGTGTATGGCGTAAGAGAAGGGTTTTCTTCCTAATTTTCCTTCAAAACGCAAAGTTTGTTGACAATTTGCACACCCTCCCCTCGACCCTCTTCCTTATCGGGCGGAACTAAACTGCATGAGTGCGGCCCGCTGCCTCAGGCTAGACTGAGATCTCTCTTTTATGAAGGCCTCCATATGGATGACGTATTTTACATATTTATACATAGTATTCTGAAATGCAACAATCTGGGTTCGTGATTAGACAACAGTGAAGCGTCTCCAAACGTCACGAAAAAATTGGTTGAAAGTGAGGCGGAGGAGGCGGGGACTGTTTAATTTAGCTTCAAAAACGTAACCGGAGTCGAAAGTCAAATAATTTAGCCAGTCCGCACTAGTCCACATTGGTTACCCTGATTATCTTAGTTGCGCTTGTCTATGTTTGGCCATAGCCCATTCGTAGTACCAAGAACGGCAGCTATGCAACTACGGTGTCGGAGTGCTGAGCTCGAAAGCGTGGGTTTAATTTCCGGTCGCGATGACCACACTTCGACGGAGGGGGCAAAGTGCCAGAAAGTACGCGTAGTTACGTTAAGGAGGTCAATATTTGTACGCAGTCCTCGGCTACAAAGTTCTTAAATATTACGATGGTGTTCGCGCTCGTGAAACCCTAAATGTTATTATGTTAGTATTGCAAGGCGGGCGTGTTGGAACTTATTCGTCTTTGGTAGTGCACAATTTGATAAAACACTGTTTGCTTGTTTTCTGTTTATCAATTTATGCGCTACCGAACGATGAGTTATGATCTTCTCGAGCACAGCTATTTGACTCTGGTTCCTGCGTTGAGTGAATGGGCGTCGTCGCAAGTGGTGGATTGACCGAGAATGAAAGAGAGTTAACGTGGAGTGCAGAGTTGGATGAAAGAGGATGGTAGCGAGGAGGAAGGAACACAGTGGCAAGACGACAGGTTCTGTGGCGGCCACCGGTGGCGCCACAGTAGCTCGCGCCGTGGGGTGGTCGCTAATGACGTCATCACTCAGGTACGCGACACGGGCGCATGCCGGTTCTATATATGGAAATAGAGTGCTGCGTGAATATGTCTGTGGCGGCTGTTGTGGAACCCACGCGCTGCCTTCCCCGGTCGTCCGGTTAGCGAGGCAGTAGCGCCTCAACCTATCGCAAAATGGAAACACCGCCGAGAATCAGATTTACGCAGTATCGTAACCATCGGTGATATTTTGTTCACTTGGCATTTTATTAACACTCATTTTGATATGCCTCACCTGGGTCAAATAAGTTCCTGCATTCAGCTTGCATACGCAAGTAAGTCCTGATGAGCTTCATACCCCCTCCCCTTGCGTTCGTCAAGTGGCTGAAGTTATCGATTAAGCTGAGAGCTTTAACGCAGATGCATTTTTCACGCCAGCTTAAAAAAGCATGAGCTTCTTCCTGACCCCATTCCGTGTTCTTAATTTCAATTGAAATTGCCCAGCATTAATGCCAGGATGCCGTAGTTCGTGCAAATTTACGCACCTGCACTGATAATTCTGTTTGTCCCACTGATCACTCTAGTGAGGTGATGCAGGAGACCTCTGGTAAAACAAAATATTCTCAGTTGGATAGATAGATAGATAGATAGATAGATAGATAGATAGATAGATAGATAGATAGATAGATAGATAGATAGATAGATAGATAGATAGATAGATAGATAGATAGATAGATAGATAGATAGATAGATAGATAGATGATTGATTGATATGTGGGGTTTAACGTCCCAAAACCACTATATGATTATGAGAGACGCCGTAGTGGAGGGCTCCGGAAATTTAGACCACCTGGGGTTCTTTAACGTGCACCCAAATCTGAGCACACGGGCCTACAACATTTCCGCCTCCATCGGAAATGCAGCCGCCGCAGCCGGGATTTGAACCCGCGCCGTGCGGGTCAGCAGCCGAGTACCTTAGCCACTAGACCACCGCGGCGGGGCAGATAGATAGATAGATAGATAGATAGATAGATAGATAGATAGATAGATAGATAGATAGATAGATAGATAGATAGATAGATAGATAGATAGATAGATAGATAGATAGATAGATAGATAGATAGATAGATAGATAGATAGATAGATAGATAGATAGATAGATAGATAGATAGATAGATAGATAGATAGATAGATAGATAGATAGATAGATAGATAGATAGATAGATAGATAGATAGATAGATAGATAGATAGATAGATAGATAGATAGATAGATAGATAGATAGACGGACGGACGGACGGACGGATGGACAAATAGATAGACGGACGGACGGACGGACGGACGGATGGATGGACAAATAGATAGACGGACGGATGGACGGATGGATGGACAAATAGATAGACGGATGGATCGACGGATGGATGGACAGATGGATAGGTAGTACATTTCATCCCGTGCGGACTACAATGAATGTTGGCGTCCCACCCTACCAAACTAACCTATACAACGACTATTTTATTCCTAAAACCAAAGCCGAATGGAATGACCTTCTCACCTCCATCGCTGTAGTTGCTTGTACCAACTACAGAAATGCCATTGAAAATGCCGTATATTTTTGCTAGTATTATAATAAACTGTATTATTACACTCTTGCACACGTATTAAGCACTGCTTTTTGCAATCATCGCAGGCTATCTAGGTATCTGTAATAAATAACAACTAAACAAGCAGAGAACAGCCTCAAGTCAACCATAAGCGGTGGCCACGAAATGAGTCCAGAGAGCGGCGAGATGGCACCGCTTTCTAGTACAAAGTGCGGTCAAAAAAAAAAAAAAACCTAGGACGAGTCATGCGCAGTGTGGCCTCACAACGAAATGACCAGCGGATCCTTTTGCGTCCGTTTATTAGGGCGGATGCCGTACGGCGCTGATCAAACGGAAAAGAATGTGAGCGTCCTATAGCTTTCACAGAAACAGAAGGTGATATAGTATAAGGACGAATCTCTGGGAGGGATAGAACAACGTACGTCAAAACGCAGCACAAAACAATAAAAAAAATCAGTAAACTGGCACGGAGAAGCGTCGGGAACGACGATGAGACAGTTCCGGGGTTTCGTTCGGGAACCGAGCGACGACTCAATCAATGCGGCCTGTAATTGCCCCGCTGCCGAGCTATACGGTCGCGCAGTCGTCGAACGCCGACGAGCAAGACGATGCCTCGGCGAGCTGATGCTGCTGCTGCGCACGACTCGATGAGATCGGAGAGCAGTCTCTCCCCTCCCTCCTTTTCAGGCCACTACAATGGAGGTCCGTGTGGAACAGTCTCTTCCGAGTTTGTTTCTCCCAAGGGAGCGCAATTCTCGTGCTATGTCTTTCATATCTTCCTTTCTCCCCTCTGATTCGTTTATTACTTTGTCCTACTGCAGCGCCTACATTGTTTCGCATTGCCTTTTTCATGGTATATTGTGCCTTACTTCTTCTTTGTAAACTTGTCTTACTTCGTATACTTTTTCCAACTTCTTTGTATTGCTGCACTCACTCATTTGTTAACTCTGTCTTACTTCTTTTTACATTTTTGTTTGCTTTGTCTTACCTTTTCATTTACTTTGTCCTACTTTTCTTTGTTCTTTGGCCAGTTTGTCCAAAGTTGTTTCACCTCGCCTTACTTCGACTCACTTTTTGCTACTTTGTGTTGCGCTTTCTTAGGTCATAGCCTGCTTTGTCTTTGTTCTCTCAAATATGTGTGTGCCTTGTCTTACAAAGACCTATAATATATAGTTATAAGTTATCGCTTTCTAACTATTTTATTTCTCTCTCTTTCCTTCTTTCCTTCTTTCTTTGCGCCTTGTGATTTCATGAGCCATTCTTCGGTTCCTCCTTCTTCATGCGTCTATTGGTCTCTTGTATCCACTTTCTTGTCCTCTTTAAAGTTCTAGTTTTTTCGACAGCAGCGCAAGCTGTAGTAATATGGATGACACCGATATTTATCATTTTTGACTGAGCTCAGCGCGAAAGTTCCACCTTCGTACCCCGGCGAATCGCGGGGAGAAGAAACGAGGCGACTGTCCAGAAAGCTCGTTGCAACTTCTGCTGGCTGCTTCCTCGTCGGGCAGACGAAAACGCGATTGTCCAGATCGGAGAGATCTGTCCCTCCTTTGTTCCTGATCTCTCGGTGACCTAATTAAGTAATGAGGAAGTGTGGTTGAGCAGAAAAGTCGGCGCAAGAGATTCCGAGAAGGGCGAAGGGGTCCTTGGACCCTTTGGAGGTCTAGTCCGTGGTCGAGCACTTTTGTGGGTGTTCGCTGAACTGTCACAGCAAACAAAAAGGAACGCGAAATACGTAGACATAAGGAGCAGCGAAATAGAATAGGTAGCGTAAAGCTGTTTTTTCAGCGAAACTCAAGCAGCCTCACTGTGGAGGGACATAATCGAAATATAAATTACGCCGTAATCATCCTTAACCTTGCAGGGAAACGCGATCTAAGCAATAAGTGTGGATTTTCTTCTCACCGATGTTCCACCTAATCTTGTTCCTTTTTTTGTCTCTTCGTCTTCCATCTTATTTCTAAGGTGACACCTTCGACAAATGACGTCCCAGTATTTTTATTCCCCCACTGCACGACTATGGCCTGCAGTGGGCGTAAGTTATGCTGATGATGATGGCCGGTTCTAGAACGACATCCCGTCTTTAAATATTTCTTAATCATTTCAGTGCTGTTACCCGCCATGAACTTGAATGCTCACTACAGGATTGTAGCGACCCAAAGACGACGAAACTGCTTTGATAAGCAAGTACAGACAGTGTTCTCCGTATACGAGTCAGCTAGCTAGGAGACCACATCTTTACACAACTTCTGGAACTGTGCATTTGCACGCGCAATCTGGAAAAGTGAGAAAGGGTATAAGGTGAGGAAGTTGCTCGAACGAAGTTGTAGCACGAGTTTTCCCGGTCTCCACGAAGGAACGAACGCGATCACAGAAAGACACGCTTGGCGGGGCATATACTGGCGGCATGCAATCACTTAGCGAGGAGGGTTAAAAGGACTGCCCTATTGCGACCGACGAATGAACAGCCACACTGTGTGTTCGCGAACCAAGCTTCCAGTTGCTGCAGTGTGCAATGGATGCCGCCTGGGCCTCCCCGTCGGTCTTCTGTACTGGCTGGGCTATACAGCTCTGACAGCTTGGCGCCGTGCCAAAGCGATACGTACACGCATATGTCTGGCCTTCTCTAGCGGAGTCCATTAGGAAATCCATCTAGGAGTGTTCTCGCCACGTACAAGTGAAAGGGAGCGTGTGTACGTACATGTGCTACAATGCGTAGCTCGATGCACTATTTGCGTTTCCACTCCAAGCGCGGGGAAACCACGGGTTGTGCCAGTACACTTAGGGCTTTATCGAGAGCGACTGTTCTGCACACCCTTACCACTTCATCTCTTCCCCTTCGCGTTTTTTTTTTGTGTGTGTGTGTGTGTGTGAAAGGCCACGTGCTTTCGTGGAGAAACTTTTGTGGTCGCGCCTATGACCGCGGCTGCGCGCAGTAGGCTGCTCGGAGATGATGGACTGAAATATCACGTTTTCCTTGTAGATGCGCTGCACCGTATTCGAGCTCATGTGGACAGAGAATCTGTGGAACGCCATGAAATACAGAGAATACACATCTTGTTTTGGTTACAATTTGCTTTGGGAACGCAAAACTAATCAGAGAAAGCGACAAGACGCAATTGATTATAGCTGTGCCAAGAAGCAAATACCAAACGGTCTGACTTCATTAAGGTAGCCTTCTTCGTATCGCGAGTCTCAAATTCGAGCATTGTTAAGCACCAAAGGTACCAAAATTGACATAATCGTGACGTCATCACATGACATCGCTGCTTGGTAGAAATCAAAACGGGCCGATCCCGGCGGTACTGCAACACCAAGACAGGTTCAGACAACTTCAACATATCAGAGTAAGGAATAAGGATAAGCCGCTGGGGAGGGGGCAGAGACAGCACAGTCGACTAAGAATGTCAAAGTAAATTAATCAGTGTTTCGCCAAAGCATATCCGCTTCTGCTTGCGCTCTGAGTTTACTTACTTCGCGAAAGAAACGAAACTGAGCATTCAACTTTATTCGTGATTTTTGTAGGGGAGACTAGTTAGCGGACGACAATGTCTTCGACGGCCCGGTCATTACGTCGACCAGCGATGGGGGTAAGGAAAAAAATGTTTTGCTCTTGACGACCAATGGGCAAGATATTCCCCGCCCTTCCCTTGCCCCAAACATACATTGTTTATTAGAGGGAACTGTGCCACCGCAATCGTTCAGACATCTGCCCCCGCTATAGTGATAGGTAGTACATGACTGTGACAAATCTCCGTGCTTGCGGCTTCAGACGCACTTGTGTCTTTGTTACGTGTTTCGGTTTCGGCGTCTGCTTCGCATAAAAGTATCAATAGTAGTGAACTTTGTAAGCCTGTGTGAATTGGTGAGCTTGATAGGGTCAAGCTGGTGAAGTAGAACTGCCGACCGTTTGCTGAACTTCATCTTGCGATGCAAGCGACACGGATCCATATACGGAGCCAAACGGACGAATATAAAGCAAATCCGTGTACTACCCGCCATTACCTACCTGACTGACGCACTCTCATGGACACCAATTCCAGTACTCCATCTTCTAAGCACCAGAGCAGGACCCCTCAGAATGCGCCTCGGCAGGAACATGTGGGCGCGCAAGACTCGTAAGCCATGCCAAGACTGACCACCTTCTTGCTCACCCGAGCGACCAGAGTATTGCGCGACCGCAGGTTCACCGAAGAGATTAAGTTCATCTTTGTAGTTCTTGACTAGAGAAGAACGAAAGAAGTGCCACCGGAGAATGAGCGCCGTGTTGCATCACGTCGCTGCTGCCGCGGCACAGGAAGTATGCCCCTCCGCTGCCCTAGCCATTTTCCTCCCATTCTTCTTCTTTTTTTTTTCGTCTTGCTCGTCTTCTCGATGTTTCAAGCCTCAGGGTTGCAGCGGCGCGTCGACGAAAAGAACGCGGTGGCGGGTTTAGACAGCCATCGATCGGCACTGCCATTCGCTTACCCTTTACACATGCGAAATGGAGAGGAAGATGTGTAAGAAAAGAGCTGGCCTTGCGGAAAGAGAAAAAGAAGAAAGAAAGAAAGAAAGAAAGGAAAAGGGAAGGAAGTAACGAAAGAAAAAATGCAAGAAGGAAAGAAGGAAGGAAGGAAAGAAAGTGTATACACGAAGCCACCGGTTCCGTCCAGTTCAAGGGACTTAGAAAACCACAAACATAAGAAACAGTGAAAATAAATAGATTGATTAAGAAAAGGGGAGGAGGGGGCTTGTGAGGGCATCCGTCATGCTCCGCTGCGTTTATGGGGGCAACCACGCTTCCTCTGGATGAACGCATCGAGGAAGACGTGTGCGCCCACTCTTTAATCATCATTATCATTTGCATGAAACGGGATTGGGATGATTGCGCGAGTGAAAGGGGAATAAAAGGGTCTGGTTGTACGAAAGATTGAACGAAAAAGGAAAATGGACGCCCTGCGCTGCTGTGACAGCCTCGCTCCGACTACATGCCCTTCCGACATGGTATCTAGAGACTGGCCGTTACTGCTGTTAAGCAAGATTGCAGGATGGGGGGAGGTTATGGTCAGTTGTTGGGAACGATGACGGAAGGAAGGAGTGCAGAAGGAACGCATTGACGCAGTGCTGCCAGCGACCTAGGAATAATTGAGAGCTGGGCTGGTTGGTACAAGTTCTTGGACATCTTGTAAACAGCGCAAAGACGACGCAGACGAGAAAGAGAAGGCGGCAGCTGTGGTTTGTGCTTCTATCATCTCTTGTCCATGTCGTTTTTCGCGCTGTTATCAAGAAAGAGGGGAGACAAACGGAAGGCCAGGGAGGTTGGACGCTGCTATCAAGGTGTTCAAGAGGAAGGAAGGAGCGGAGAAGGAACGCATTGACGTAGTGCTGCCACCGACCTAGGAATAATTGAAAGCTGGGCTGGTTGGTACAAGTTCTTGGACATCTTGGAAACAACGCAAAGACGACGCAGACGAGAAAGACAAGACGGCAGCTGTGATTTGTGCTTCTATCCTCTCTTGTCCGTGTCATTTTTCGCGCTGTTATCAAGAAAGAGGAGAGACAAACCGAAGGACAGGGAGGTTGGACGCTGCTATCAAGGTGTTCAAGAGTGACCCCACGACGTCGCCCTGCGTGTGGCGTCGTTTCTGGACACGGCGTTTTCGCCGATGTTCGAAAAAATGGCGATGCTTGCGCGAAGTCAGGCAAGATTCTAAACAGCAAAGCTGGATGATTCCAAAGTTGCATCCGGTTGCTGCTACGATGTTGCTAGGCCTTAGCCAGGTCGTTTCCAATTACGTTCTCAGCGCATGGAGGTTCGACTTAAACAACAGACAGTCACAGGCGCAACACGGATGTCCGAATTCCGGAGACAGAAATGCGCGCTGAAACCCAGCGTTCGCATCTCGCGTAGATCTACGGGTGCGTCCTCATTCGCGTAGTGCTTCCATCGGTTCGTGGTCTTCTGGAAGCCACCGTTGCTTTACCCGTTTTCTAGTGTTCTCTAGTTGTACGTACCACTGAAGCAGTCCGTCAATGTCATTCAGTGAAACTGAAACGTGTGGTGAAGGTGCGTATAACTGTGTTAACCCCGACAGTGTACTAAACTACTCGTATTCACTGGTTACGCCTGTCTACAAATATTAATTGGTGTTTCCCACCCCGCCTGCTGCCTCTTTCTTAGTTGAAATAGAAAATAAACGAAGGGGCTTTTGTCACCGTTACTTGGCAACGGCTACCCCTTTCCACTTATTTGGTACAAATAAAAATCTGAAAAAAAAACAATAGCATGTATACATATATACAGTCCTACATGGGTGAGAGCAAGAGCTCTCCTATAATGGCAGAACAAACACGTAAACGACACGCTCACTTTTAACTTTTGTCCGCTCAGTATTCGTCACAAATCTTCGTTTCTTCGAAGAACTGTTGCAGCACATTCACTGCTTTGCCGTTTGTTTTGGATGGCCATGGACCTAGTATTTTATTCAACCCGAATGGTCGCTCAGGACCTAACCAATGCAGTTCTTGTTCTAGTCGCCTTCGGTGTGTGTCGTGTTTCGGGCAGTCGAGCAAGAGGTGACAGATATCCTCGTCATCGTGGCCGCATGAACATGCTGACGATGTTGCACGATGAATACGAAGTAGGAAGTGCCTGCTGCCTTCTCTATTCTTGGTGTACCATCAGTGAAGAGCAAGATTTGCACAATTTATGTAGGAAGTGCATGCTTATGACCAAGATCGTTTTTTTTCTTACTCATCGTCTCTTACAGCATACACCGAAGTTTTTATCACCGGCTTAAGCAGCTTCGTCGTTAAAAAGCGACCTCCGTTGTAGCGAGCGCGCACGCTGCTCACTCGCTACAACGGAGGCCATCCTTTCGTTTTCTGAGATTGCTGCTAGATGGCGCTCATGTCTCACGCAACGCAGTGCCTCCGAAATATCATTCACCAATTTTATCACGCAAAAAAATTAAAATTAAGTTCTATTCATTCTGTCAAGACTGAAAAGTATTGCCTTTCAACGACATTGGCAGACAATCATTCAGGTATACATACGGTGTTGGTGGTAGTGGTTAGAAGAGGGAAAAAAAAATGGCCCCGAATCTGCATGTTACACTGCAAATGTCGTCGAAAGACGATAGTCTTGTGTCTTGAAAGAGTGAACAAAACGTTTATTTGTTGTTCTGCGCAATAAAATCGGTGAGTGGTATTTTGGAGGCGCAGCGCTAGAGTGCCTCGAGCGTGTAGTGGAGGCAAACGAGCGCATCGTGGTACTTACACTAACACTAACGCCATCTGGCAGTTATCTTCGAAAACGAAGGCGTGCGCACCCGCGGAGAAAGATGCGCGCCTGTCTCGGAGGTGATAAGGTGTAAAACGCAAAGCAACGGGCAGGTGCCACCACCGTGTCGTCGTAGCAAAGCGTTGGAAACACTTACCTTTTTGAGCATGGCGTTGCACTGTCAGCGCAGCGAGATAAACGCTACATCCCTCAGAGTTACTTGTGTGTGCCTCTTCTAGTATAAAGGCGCCACACCCAAAACACCGACGTGTTGTTATGGCGCCTCAGATATGCGCAATAATTGCTTCTTAATTGACATTCGCACAGCTATGAACACTAAACCTTGAGCAATATCGGTGGGCGCTGCGGATGGTGTCGGCCGTTTGATGCCGTTTGAGATATCGTTAAGGGCGGATGAACAGACAATTGTACAGGTAGACAGACGGACAGACAAACCAAAATTTTTCCCTTGAAGGTCCCCAAGAAAGACTATCGTCTTTAAAAGGCACCTAATTTCTGCAGCCCGGTAGGGAGCACGGCGCGGTGCCTGAGATACGGGGTCAGTTTTTCCTGTCCTTTTCTTTGTTTATAAACCCTCACCATATTTCTTTTTTTTTCTTTTTTGCAGTGTCTCGTCCTCGGCTTCCCCCCCCCCCCTTTTTTTTTCCTTCGGACGAACTCCCTGTTCCGCCCCTCTTCCGCGTTGTTTTCCGTGGCTCGGCGGAGCGTAGCGACCGCCACGACAGGCCGGCAGCATTCACCGACCGAGTCAGAAAAAATTGCGCCGATGTTCGCGCTCGTAAACTTCTTCGTGCTTCTTGATATTAATTTTGTGTTCCGTCATACCGGGGTCCACGCCCTCCTACGAATTTCAAAGATACTCTCTCTCTCTCTCTCTCTCTCTCTATATATATATATATATATATATATATATATATGGGAAAGAAGTGTATACCTAAGGGCTCGTTTTTTCCGTGTTTTAACACAATAATAATGAGATCTAACAGACAGTAATGCCAAGGAATGTACAGGGGAAGTTATTAGAACCAATGGAATGTAAATAAGAGGAAAGAAGAAAGAAAAGTGGATGAAAAAATAACCAGCCGTGAGCAGGAATCGAACCTACGACCTTCGAATAACGCGTTCGATGCTCTCTCTCTCTCTCTCTCTCTATATATATATATATACATATATATATATATATATATATATATATATATATATATATATATATATATATATATATATATATATATATATATATATATATATATATATATATATATATATATATATATATATATATATATACGCACTGGTGGCTTTCCTCGACAAGTTTGACGAATCGACCAGCGTAGTGCCGAGTCGATTGGGACGTAATCGAGCATTCCGCTGCTCCAGGAGGTTCTCCGCAGCCGATGCTCAAGAGTGGCGTACGGTGAGACAAAGACAACGAAACAAACAAAATGGATACATGAGAGGGCTTTGGTTGCCCGAGCGGGATACATTGTGATTCCAGAGTAAGCGGAAACCGGGTGCCGTGGCGTAGCGGTCGACGGTGAAGAAAAACGGCGGCTACTTCGGGGGGATAGCGGTCGAAGACAAACGAGAGTGCTCTTTTGGGGCGTTCGCAATATAGCGAAGCGGACGTTATAGCGGAACGTCGAGCTAGTTGGTTAGCGTGGTTTTCGTTTCGGTTAAGCCAGTGAGTTGGTCCGGTTCTCGATCTTGTTGTTTATCTGAATGGCAAGGTACTTTAGTGACCTGGCTTGTCCATCCGCAGATCTCATGAGACGTGATGACGCTCACACTAAGCCCCGCCGCGGTGGTCTAGTGGCTAAGGTACTCGGCTGCTGACCCGCAGGTCGCGAGCTCGATTCCCGGCTGCGGCGGCTGCATTTCCAATGGAGGCGGAAATGTTGTAGGCCCGTGTTCTCATATTTGGGTGCACGTTAAAGAACCCCAAGTGGTCTAAATTTCCGGAGCCCTCCACTACGACGTCTCTCATAATCATATAGTGGTTTTGGGACGTTAAACCCCACATATCAATCAATCAATGAACGCTCACACTAAGTTCGTCAATACGGGCCGAAAACAATGCAAGCGACGCTCAAAACCAACCGTGCGTCAATCTTCAAGCAGTGCTTCATGCTGAGAAATCAACTGCAAAGCCGTTGCAACTGGCACTTAATCACTTACAATCTTGCGTGTTAATTGACGTCACAGCCTTTCTGAGCCCGTGCATGCGTAGGAAGGGGAGGGGGGGGGGGTAGTCTTCAGTTGCAGCAATGCTGCACGTGTTCCGATGCATTACTCGACCTTCAAGCACGTTCTCGACTCGTTAAGAAGGAATGTAAGAACAAAACCGAGTTCTGCAGCTCAACGTGACTCTATGTATACGTGCGTCCGGTGCACTCTTCCCTCGCTCGCCGCCTGCGATACGGGAACAACGGCGGGGCTAAAATTAAGCGTGCCCGCTAAACGCTGTTTTGCATCAACAAGGGCAATCTCTACTTCGCTCCTTTTCTTGAAGAACACCCCCGCTCGCTTTTAAGTGCGCGCATACCTCTGTGGAAATCACGCAGACCTTGCAACGCGCGAGCTAAGAGCGAAAGTCAAGCGGACGCGCGCTATGGTGCACTTTTTCTTATTCTGCTGACTCACTGCACGTGATGTCTACGCTGACGCAGCGGTGGCTCGAGGGCGGAGTTAGGTCCCTGTAGTATCCCTGATAGACGGGCCATCAGTAAACGATCGATATTCAACATGTTCAACATGAGGGCAATTGAGATTTTGCGAGACTTTGCATTTCTTGTTTACACGAGCTTACAAAATGGCGTCCGCCGTTGATGTCGATGTTTGTCGCATGTCCAAGTGCGCTTTCTACTTCTAAATATTGTCCTCTGCGAAAACTGCAAAGCTCGTTTCCATATCTGGCTTAGAAATATCACGCGCGTTATTCCGACCTTGCTACGACGTAGGGACCGCCTTACCAAAGCAACATAATGAAGAAAAAGAAATAATGCTCCGTGGAAACGACAGGTGTTTTTAAACATGGCCGACAGGAGGCGTAGCAGCCGCCAGTGCACGATTTTCTTTTCGACTCATTGGCGCGGCCATCTTGGACTGATAAGCGTTTGTTTTGTAGATTGGTCTATGTCACAACTTGAAATGATCGCGATCAAAGAAACGTTGAATGTGCCAGCAGAGCGATTTTGTGCGAGCGAGTTGGCCGTAGCACTGTTTGCTTATTTGGTACGAACTGCAACGTTATTAGCCTGAAATGGCGACGCCTGAGCGTGGTTGGAAATTGGTGTATAGAAACATTGATTGGCATTCATTAGATTGATTGCACTTCACACATACGCTTAACAATGCTCATATTTGATTTAAGTCATCGATCTTGTAATTTCTTTTGCCAAGAGCTTGTCTGCTATATTACAAAATCTCGCTTGAATGAATCCGAAAAACGCATGTAATGGGTGAAAGAAAGAGAGAGAAGTGTTTCAATAAAAAGCTGCAGATGTTAGGCTGGCTATTCGCCTGATATGCTGCTCCTAGTTCTGGTTGTAGTCTACAACTGTGTGTGTGTGTGTGTGTGTGTGTGTGTGTGTGTGTGTGTGTGTGTGTGTGTGTGTGTGTGTGTGTGTGTGTGTGTGTGTGTGTGTGTGTGTGCGCGTGTGCGTGTGCGTGTGCGTGTGCGTGTGCGTGTGCGTGTGCGTGTGTGTGTGTGCGTGTGTGTGTGTGCACATCATCAGAGTATATATCATAATTGAATAGTCTAACGGCTGCGAATGCAACGCACCTTTGCCCGTGTAGCAGCAACAAAACTGGCGTTAACACCTAATCGCATTCGCTGTGAATTAAGTAACACGTGACAGTGGCACAACAGCAGTCAATGACAACATAAAGGTTGACAACACCCGGGAACAAAAAAAGATGCAGACACGGCACTCAACACTCATTCCATAGGAGGCCAACTCTACCGCGCTGTGATCATTGCAAATGAGGTTTCCCATTCAGAATGTCTCCAATAGTTGAATCACTTCAGCGGCCTGCGAACGGTGAGCCGAGTCTTGTGAAAGGAAACAAAAACTAACCACCTATGCCAAAGGCTATAGCTCAAAGTTGCAAAAGGAAGATCAACTGCTTCGCTCACACACCGATAGTTCGATCACCCGACTGCGTTGGACGGGGTATTTCTTTTTTTTTCTCCTTTCGTTATCGAAACTCGCACCGTGAGGAATGTCGTATGTAGGTTTTCCCACTGTTATCTTTGTGCTGTATACTTCTCGAACGGGTGTCAATTGTCACATTTCGACCACAGAAATAGCCTTGGAGAAGAATACTGTGAAGAAGAAGGACACGAGAAACGGCCGACTCGATGATCTGAAATCCCAAAACGACTCCCCAATGCTCCTTCTTTTTTTTTCTTTTTTTTGGTGAATGAATTGTCGTGAGAAAGCGAAGTCCCAGTGGCACAGTTGTGGGCACCATCTCTTTTAACTACAGAACGGAGCTATAGAACTTATTTCGTCAGCTCAGCATCCCCCCTTTTCTCTTATACCCCCTTTTTTTTCGTGGTTCCTCTTTTTCCTCGGTGAGGATTTCACAATGTCGGCGACAAAGGCATTTCTTGTTCGCCTTTAGGTAAAGTCAAGACCGCCACAGTTACTTATATCACGCGGTACACTTTCGATTCTTGAACCTCGAAGAATTCGAACAGCATAGGATCGATGGTTACAACGGAATGGTCTCGTATCACGTGGGTCTCTTAATCTTCCCAACTAAGAATGCGTTTTATTTGCTCTTTCCTTAAGTTTTCAGCCCTTTCCTTTTTTTTTCTGATCATAGACGCAGACTCGGGGACCCAAGGCTTTGCGTTCCATTGTTCTGAGATCTAGTGAAACACACAGCACTGAAATTACAACAGTTTATTGGATTACCCGCATCATCTCTGAAATCTAGGGCTCTGGGGTTCTTGGCTCTGGAATTCATAGATGTGTGATACTTAGCTCTGCTATCCTTGACTCTGGCCTGCTTGGCTCTGAAATCCTTGGCTCCACAAGCGTTGACTCTTGTATCGTTTCTTTTGGATCCTTGACTCTGGGATATTTGACTCTATAGGATCCTTGCTTCTGGTATACGAGCGGTCCTGTTGAGCGAAACTCTGGAGTCATGCACTCCGGGATTCCAAGTTTTGGTAACAGAATTTCTCGCATTCACGGCTAAGCTACATTTGGGGATCTGTGTTGAACCGCCCTTCGGTTCGATGCCTCCGATAACATTGCTATGCATAACTTCGCACGCGTTCTTTTTAAGAAGCAGGCGCTACCCATTCACTGTCTTTATTGAGGGCGTTTGACTGCGCGCGTGTATGTGCGCCACTGGATAGTTTCCTTAGTAGAAAAAAAAAGGGGGGGGGGGAAGGTTGAGGCCACAAAACCCCGTCATCGTTCAAGCACTGTCAGCTGTCCACAGTACGGCGTCATGGGATCTATCACCAATGCTGAGGCAGTTTTTCTTTTCTTTTATACTTAGTATTGTGTGTGTGGCAGCTCGTTTGATGATTACCCAGACTTTATTGATCAAGAAAAGTTCATCTACAAGCATCGGTAAGAAAAGTGGGCAGTGAGGAGACGAAGTATGTAAAAAGAACAAGCAAAACAAAAAAGTTCAGAGGAGTTGGTTTGTTCGTTCTTGTTGCACGACCACGTCCCAAGAACATAGTGCAGGACAGTTTCGAGAGCTCTGCGATACAGGCTATAGAGGCCCATATCTTGCCTTTCAACTTTACGCGTTAAAGTGCAATATCATTACCAGTCAAGCGGAGGTGGGGAACTTTGAAATCAAATTAAGGCCACCCGAGGCTTCTATATGTGGCACTCAAATCTAGGAACACATGTTCACTCTATCAATAATTAATAATTACTAAATTAATTAATAATTTATATGATTGTTCTTTCCACTCTACTCAGAATGCGGTTGCCGCGCAGCGGAAAGCGATTTCAGCTCCTCAACCTCAGTAGGCCAAACGCCTAAGCCCCTAAGCAAGCATGGGAGGGCACTTCTTCACTATTCATGTCTAGGGTATACGGTACGCAAAGTTTTGTCCTTGTTGTCACTGCGCATGCGTCATGAGCTAACCTCTTGGATACGCACGTCATGTCTGCCCCGTCGCGGCGCTCTAGTGGATAAGGAAGTCGGCTGCTGACCCGCAGGTCGCGAGATCTAATCCCGGCTGCGGCGGCTGCGTCTCCGATGGAGGCGGAAATGCTGTAGGCCCATGTGCTCAGATTTGGGTGCACGGTAAAGAATCCCAGGTGATCGAAATTTGCGGAGTCCTCCACTACGGCGTATCTCATGATCATATGGTGGTTTTGGGACGTTAAACACCACATACAAATCAATGAACGCACGTTATAACTGGAACATTATAACGCAGCAAAACCCGGACACAGGAATAAAGGAAGGATGCGAGACAAGCATTGGCTTCCAACGATGAAAACTTCGTATCCTAGATTGGGCCGTAGGTTTTGTGGGGTGTAAATCAAACATTTTCCACTAAGTGCTAGCGCTTGTTTCGCTTCCCTTATCGCGCCTTTGTTCTGTTGCGCCATCCGTATTACGTTCAACCAGACCAATGAGCCCGCGGGGCCACTCTTATCGAACGTTACGTGCGAGCATCCTATCATCAAACATTTCACCGATAACGCTTATCTCGTCCATTTCTCCCCGCGGTTCATATGCATTCACCCTTTTCAATTTGTTTGTTTTTATTTTATCAGGAACTTTTTTTATCAGCAAATTGATGCTGATGCTTAAGGTATGCTTGTTATGTGCACCATTATCCGATCTAGTAGCGGTAAACTGCGTAATTTATGTCCTTCGCTTGTTTTAGTAATGAAAATATGTGCGCACAAAAGGGGCAGAACAGGCGCCCCCCTACCCCTAGTCATTATAACGCAAAGTCAGCCCAACACATTGACATAATAGAGATGCAGGGGGCGCTGCAACGAACCGTCCCCCCCCTCACCCCACTAAAGGGTTTCCCCGAACTTGCTTATGTAGATATGTCCAATAATCTGTCTATTCCTAAGTAATTCTTGTGCTTCAGACTTGGTGATTCACAATGTCCTTCAATTCAACTTCAGGTATCACTATGTTAGCACTTACACCTATATTGCTGTACTTGTTCTTCTTCATATTAGGTTGGAATGTTCTGACCTCTAAAATCTAACCCCATATTCACCCCCAACGCGACCCATCGGGGAGGCCTGTAAGGTATTTGCAATTTCATTGGCCTCCCCGATGGGTCGAGTTTGGGGTGAATATGTGGTTAGAATATGTGGTTAGAATATGTGGTTACCTGTAAGGTGTTTGCAATTTAATTTTCTCTTCGCAACATTTCTTTTTAACATCTTTTATTTCACCCCTTTCCTCCCCACCGCAGGGTAGCCAGCCGGTCTAAGAACTGGCTAACCTCCCTGTCTTTCCGCTTCAACTTTCTTCCTCCTCCTTCCTGCAATTTAATTAAATGAATAATTAACATTTTGCAAAGGAACGTGCATGCCCAAGCAGCGCGAGCACCACGAAGCCTTACTCTATATATCTCTCCATATATCTCTCCATTATACATCTATAAGACGCGCGCATTGACGATGCGGGGGCATCCCACGCCCTTCGAAGCCGGGGTACGACGAAGGGGGCCTCGACTCTGCCGTCCGCCCGATGCGCTTGCATATAGGGCGCAGGTTGAGTGTAAGTAAGAACGAGCAAGAAGAAGGGAAGGGGGGTGGCGCATACTACGATGGTTGCCGAGGGGGCCAGCGCGAAGTGAGAAAGGGGGCTGCGCGTCTGGACTTTGATTGTTTTTCGGACGCCGCGCATCGGAGGTCCGCTTTTGTGCGTGCCGGATGACGGGGCGCTATTCTTGGCCTTTCAAAAGCGCGGCTCCTCGCGCGCAGCAACAGCTGCCCGGCAGCGGCGGAGGAGACGGCCGCCGAAACAACGCACCCTGGCGAGAGAAAAAAAAAAAGGGTGCTCTCCTGTACATACCGGTGGTCCCCACAAGCTCCCTTTCCTTCTTTTAATACTCACGGGATGACTAATTTCGCCGATGAGTAAGAAATTACCGGACATCTTCGTAAATGACGTCATCTATTCGAGAACGCTGGGGAAGTGTATAAGTGATGCTTGTTAAGCGTCTATGCCATCTTCTGATGAAGACGTCTTCGTAAATGACGTAATTCTTTCGAGAACGCGGGGTTGTATAAGTGATGCTTGTTAAGCATCTCTGCCATCTTCTCATAAAGCAAGCGATAGTGATGTACCAGCAGGGTTTCATGGACCCAAACCGCGGTGCGATCCTGAGTGACGCCGTAGTGAGGGTCTCCGGAAATTCAGACACTCCGGCGTTCTTTAGCTTGCACTGGCATCGCGAAGTAGGGCCGTCTGTCATTCCGCCTTATATCCGAAATGGGACAGCGGCGGCCAGAATCGACCCCGCGACCTTTTGGTTAACAACCGAGTGCAGTAACGATTTTACCACCGTGGCTGAGAGAATGGGGCCTGTATGTTGCCAAAATGTGACAGCTTATTCAAGGGGGGAAATGCTCATCGCACACCGTTATATGGAGTGACCCGATGTTGGTGTACGAAACCCTGCGCGCCGTAGTCTTCTAGACGGAGGAAAATGTGTAATGGAACAACAAAGGATCAATGAAATGAAGAAAGAATTGAAGAAAAGTGGATAGGATACAATAAATGATCAACGAACAAAATGAGGCTTTTGATTTGTGGGGTTTAACGTCCCAAAACCGCCATATGATTATGAGACGCCGTAGTGGAGGGCTCCGGAAATTTAGACCACCTAGGGTTCTTTAACGTGCACCCAAATCTGAGCACACGGGCCTACAACATTTCCGCCTCCATCGGAAATGCTGCCGCCGCAGCCGGGATTCGAACCCGCGACCTGCGGGTCAGCAGCGGAGTACCTTAGTCACTAGACCACTTCGGCGGGGCAACAAAATGAGGCTACAAATAAATAAAGATGGAAAGAATGAAGGGGAGATTACAAGAATGGGCTAAGAGAAGTAATTATAGAAGGGACGGCAGCATAAACTAAACTAAGCACGACAAAATGAAATCATACAAGAAAGCATGTAAGAAGAAAGTAAGAAAGAAATGGAAGAACGAAAAAAAATATATGCAATAATGGAAGGATAGAAGGAAAGATGAGCGAAAGTTAGACGGAAATAAAGGATGAAAGAAATGCGAAGAAGGACGCAAGAAAGGACGCCAGCAGAGAAAAGTGGCCCCGGCGGTAGATGTGGTTCAATTGGATTAAACGAGACGCGCTTTGGTTGCCAAGCCCAAGTCGAAATTGGATTACACGCGGCAGTGGCCAACAAAGCTAGACGTGCGCACCTGTATTCCGGTGTCTATCTTTATTTTATTTTCTTTTTTCTGCAGCTAACGTAACGCGTTGCACTGCGCACCTTGCCGATCCTGCAGCCGTGCCTGCTGCACTGCCACTAACTATACTTACCGCACTTGTGGCGACGAGACGACGAACGAGCCACGCGCAGCAAATTGCGTACAGGACCGGACGCACCAGGCTGGTCTTCTTCTCCGGCATCCCGCGCAAAGAGTAAAACGAGGCAAACGTGAACAATAATTCCGAAGGCATGCTTATTCGCGACTACACTCGATTAGAACTTGGTTATAACCAAGGAGATTGGCTTCACTTCTGCTAGAAAGGCGCTGCGGGAACTTCAGCAATTTTGGGGGTGAAGGTCCTTATAGTTCGTCCTCGTATAGTTCGTCACTCGTAGTCGTAGTAGTAGTTGCAGTGTGTAACCAGTGTTACATTTTGACGTCCAAGGTGGTTCTGGTGAGAGATTTCTTCTGTGTGTTGTTGAGCAATAAAAAAAAAATTCGCAGCGTGCGCGTTAACTAAAAGCCGAATTCTCCTGTCTCTCATTCCCCCTTAGCAGCCATTGGCATGTACATTGAGCACGATCTGACAAGAAAGGGTTGCTACGTTATACTCGCGGGGCGTAACCTCCTTGGTTTTAGAAAGGTTTAGCGAGCGGTAGTGCCATGAATACAGTGAACTAGTATATACCATGAACTCGAGGTGGTTAAAGGTGGGAAGTAGACACGAAGCGCAAGCCGTAAGAAAGTGTGCGTGTGCCACCTCTCGTTTAGTCCTTGGAATGCCCACTGGACGGCGGTGCTTCTATATGAGGAATATATGATGAAAAGATGCGAGATGGTGGTACTTGGAGTGTTGAATACGTTGACGAACGGACACAGACAGATGCATGGACGGACGCACGCATGGCTGCACGAACGGATGGACGCATGGACGGACGCAGGGGCGGATGCATGGACGAACGCAGGGACGGACGCGCAGATGGACGTGCGGACGTACGAACAGACGCACGCACGGACGGTCATGGACGCGCGGACGGTCACACAGACGGACGCATGGACGGACGGAAGCAAGAACGATTGGACGGACGGATGCATCGCCCCACTCTCCATCATGCATTCCGTGGATATGCTGCCATTTTTTTTTTCTTTTTAAACCTCTTTGATTAGATCCTATGATAAAAGAATTGGCTCCGGTCGCAGAACTCTACTGCACGCGTGCCATTCGCAAGGCATATAGTGGTGTTGCGTGTATTTCGCTCTGATTGCCGGTACTGTTTTTTTTCTATTAAAGTAAACACATATTATTAACTAAAGGTTCGTTGTTGCAACAAGAAACATTCCCGGTGGCCGAACAACAATAACACAATCCTCAAGAAAGTTTACTAGAATGTCCAAATTATTCTTATAAAACCAGTGACACGATGCGTGCCTTGGCGGTATACCATCTGAAACGCTTCAAGAATTGGCGTTCTGCTTCTGTAGCCGTTTCGTAGGCATAACAAGAGACCATGTAGTGCTCTCTAAACAAAAGGGACGGCTCTCCGCTCTCCCATAGTAGAGTACGAAGTACTCTAAATCGTTAACCCCTCTTTCTAAACACACCCACGGGACGGCATTATGCTCTCCCATAGTAGAGTACCTCGTACTCTAAATCGTTGAAGCTTTTTGAAAACACACGATGGCACAGCCTCATGAAGCGTGAGGCCCACTGGATGGCTTACCCCTCTCTCATACTAGAGTACCAAGTACCCTAAATCGTTACCAACGTTTTGTAAGCAAGGCCTCACGAAATCTTTTCAGCCGCTACCAGAATGTAACGAAGTTTCGAATGGCGAGAATCGTGGCTTTTATATACACTGTTCTCGCAAAGTAAGTGCCGTACTTACGTATATATATTCACGAAAAAAAGGGAGAATGTTGACAGTATAATAAACACGTCTTAATTGATTTCTCGATACTTTCGATATCATAGCTCCGAATTCGGTTAATTAGGATATTCTTTTTACCCATCCCGTGAAATCCCAAATGAACGAGCATGCAATGCATACAGGGTGTCCCAAGTAATTTTCGGCAGTTTTTAAATATGCCGGCACACGCGATTACGACGCGACTAAATGCATGTTGCTCGCCATTGCCTGGAGTTAATGAGACTATTTTTGTGTCCTAAAATTTTGCTAATTAGACATGTTTAATTAAGTAACTTTCCAAGAAACGAAGATAGATAAAAATTTAGATAAAGAGCGCAAAATGTCCACAGACCATACAGTATAAAATATAACCTAAGAGTTAGAACATGATATTTCAAAACAACGTACTCAACAATCACATAAATATGCACATGCGGTTGGATTGGATTGGATAAACTTTTGTTTGGTCCTCCAAAACACAGATCACTGTGTTGCGGGCAGCTCCCACGTGTGCACATGCGGTGATGTTAACGAATTGAAGAGAAACTGTTGTGTGCACTCAGCAATCAAATAATCACCAACAATAGTCGATAGTCACATAAATATGCGCTGTCAAGTTCTTTCTTTCTTAGCCTTCTCTAGTTTTTCTTTTATTCTCGGGGGGGTGGGGGCACCTCAATTCTTTGAAACGACGCTTACATAAACTGCACTTTTCAAACGTGCCGCGGTGGGCAGCCAAGTGCTGCCGCGAAGAGGGACTGTGGTTTACGGGGCTCTCTCTGTCTAGGGTGGCTAGAATGGGGAGGTGTGATGACTGCGGCGGCGGCCTCTTGCCTAGCGAGGCCCCTCTGCGCGTTCTCGCCGCTGGGGGGAAATTTGGCGCGTCAGTCTGGGGCGCTGTTGGCATGTGCCGACTGTGAGCATGTGTTGCTCGTGTCTCGTTGGTGACGGAGCAGCGCAAGTAAGCTGTCGCTGTTCGCGAAGTACGGCCTGCTTTTTCTATCGCTTCCCGATTTCTTGAAGGAGATGATGTCAGCGGTTGTCGTCGATTTTTGAACCGCTCTGAAGAATGCCGTCGACGGGGAAAAGAAAACGCAGAGGTGGTGCTTTGTGCCAGGTTGCGACGCCGGCTACAAGTCCTGCGGTGAAAGACTGTCTCTCTTTCGTGCACCTGCCCGTGAGGATGAATTTGAAAAGTGGGCACGTGCCATACCAAGGGCCGACAAGCCACTGCAAGAGAATTCTGCAGTTTGCGAAAGGCATTTTGACCCAAGGTACGTATGGAATTCGTACATGTTTAAGCATATAGAAAAGTTGAGGTTTCTACAAGTTAACACACTGACCCGGTGTGACACACGGGTCATGAGCAGCAGAAGTGCAGTGGAAAGAGCCAGACTAATTCAGATGATCGGTTGTTCTTGTACTTACATTGGCATGTTGCTCCACGTGGGCGCGTTTTGCGTTCTGCCTCCATCGACCCGCGGCTAGATGTGTGTCACCTAACGCTGCAGCACATGCATTAATTGTTGTTTCGTTGCTTGGAAATCCGAAGTGTCTTCATTACAGAGGCTACGCTCACTTTTTATTATGTTTTCAGGTTTATCATGAGACACTACGTGCACATTGTGAATGGAAAGGAGGTCCATATACCACGCGATGTGCCTGCCCTTAAGGAGAGTGCTATTCCAACAATTTTCCCGAACCTTCCAAAGTATATGACGAAAACTCTGCCAAAAGAGAGGAAGAGGAGAATGGGACAGGGCTCTTCCGTGCCTGCAAAGAAGAGCCGCGAGGACATTGACGATTCAGAACGCGAATCGGTTCAGCTCATTCCTCATGACGAACTGGACATAGTCAACGATGAAGTACCTCGGAAACACTTCATTTTTGGTCTTCGACTACCATCGGAGTATTGGTCACGTCAGACATTCCAAAACAAAAACATAGCGAGTTACCAAACAGCTGAACATCATAAAAACAAAGTACCTCCTGTTGCCTTCAACAAGATAGCTGTGTTCGAAATTGGAGAGCGAAATTCACCCTCCTGCACCATTTTCCTGGCTGGCCACCTTCACTGTCAGCGCACCGTTGAGTCTGAGGAAGAGGCCCAAGAGCTTCTGGTGTATGCAGAAAAACTCTCTGTGTGTTGTGGAGTGGGAAATACCAACGAGTTTAAGCGATTAGATGTGTCTGACTGCACAACATTGTCAGCAAATGGCCTGTTCTCCGCTGTGTGTGATGGATCTGTGTCACAAGGTATGTTGTGTTTTGGTACATACGTCTTGGGCATATCACAACTGTGAAAAATTATTTCATATACTTCACATGTCGCCCATTTTGTTGTTTCTTCCAGGTATTTTTTCTTCCAGGTAAATTGGCTGCAGTGAGTATTCAGCTTCTTTAACAACATCGGTTGTCAGGTTCTACAGCATTACGCGTGTTCATTTTCTGCTGAAAGGGCTAAACCAGCATGCTGTGCAGAATAAAGCCAAGAAGGTGAAGCCCTGTGTTATGTAATGTTTTAGAGTACTGTTTCCAATAAACTTGTATCAAGCCACCAGTCTTGTAGTCTTGTACTTTATTGCATTCTTCTGCCGCACTGCATAAAAACTGCATTGACTTCCACTCTTTAAAGTACTATTGCAATCGAAAATGTATAACAAATATGCGAGCGACACACGCAGGGTTGTTGCCACCTGCTGGTCTGCGGGAGAGATTCCTCTAAACTATTTTTCGCGTGACAAGCGCGCCCACTTCGCAAGAAGTGGCCGCGAAACCCACGCTCTGTATCGGCTGCGTGGTTTGCGCTTGTAGATTACACGTGCAAGTTTCTCGACGTCAACAACATAATTGAAAAGACTACAGCGGTAAAACTGAGCGCGGTCGAATCATTTACCCGCCCAGAGGCAAGTAGACGACGCGAGAAAAGCACAGCGCCCCCACCGGTAGCGCCACCGCACGGCAGGAACGCGCTTTTGGGCCAGCCTCCGGAGGCCGGTCATCACACCTCCCCATTCTAGCCACCCTACTCTGTCTCAGCCACGGAGGAAGGAAAGGTAAGGAGCGGCCCTGACGTCACTCGTTGTGAAGCCGCGATGAAGCCGGAAGTCGGCCATATTGACTAGGCAAATTCTCCTCTCTTGTTTACATATGAATGCGAAGCAGAAGGTGCGACTCCCTCTCCGGCTCGGAAAGCACGTGGGCTGCGCAGCGCGTGTGTCGTGACGATCCGAAACTAATGGAACTGGGCTCATCACTCTGAGCCAGCGGGACACCTTCAGCGAAATCGCTTCGTCCGAGTAATAACAGGGAGTAACAGCAGGCGGACAACGAAGCAACTACGAGATAACGCGCGCTAGATGCACTGACAACGCCGAGTGCTTTCACGACATTAATTCAGCAACTGTACAGACAACACGATCGGTCGTGCGCCTTCTACGGTTGCATTCCGCCACGCGGCCGACGCAGCGTCCTGCCACTGTGTCCGTGTTCCGCGTGAAACTCACCGGCGTCAGCATTCTGCGACCATGGTGACTTTGAGCACGGTGCTAGTGACAGTTGAACGTGGTTGCTGTTACGTTGAGATTACATGCAATGCTGGTGGAGAGTGTACCAAGCGGAACAGAAAAGGTGTTTTAATACGCACATGCAAGTTGTTACTGTACACACACAACACGAAACTACGTATGTGCACATGGTCCTCACGGCGTCTTGCTGGGCTCAACAGCGTCGTCCGTTGTCACAAGCAGGAGCACTGATCAACCGTCACTGACCTGCAAGGCGTTCATCGTCATTCAGCTTCGTCATGGTGCCCAACGCAATTTCGCTGAACACTAACTGCTTCATCCGCGTCATCCGCCGCACGACACATGAATATGCACTTGTTCTACGCCCTGTTGAAACCCCGTGATGGACAAAGGGATTTGTAAACGTTGCTAAGAGTAATGTAACAGCCAGGAGAACACTGCGTAACCAATAACGCGGCGCAGAGCACAGATATTGTCCACCACGGCTCAGCACGAGACCTGGGGAGGCACACATTCCGCCGCCAGCCACGGCCGCTCACTGCTAGACCAGCTCCACTGCACAACACGTAACCATAGCAACGCCGCCATTGTGCCTAGTGAATATGGCCGCCATGATGTCATTTCCGCCACATTTTTTACGCCCTGCGCCGGCTGGGCATGCCCTCTCCTTACCTTTTTCCTTCCTCCGTGGTCTCAGCTGTCAGAAGTTTCGCAACACCGCCTACACCGCGGCACTTCGCTTCGTTCGTGCGCGCCGCCTTGATGTCCCACCAGGGGGACCAAAAGCGGGAAGCTTAACCTTGAATTCTAAAGATGCCAGCTAAAGGAGGCTTTTGAAGAGGTTCATACTGTAGTGGCCTTTTCATTTTACCACCCTGGTGCGCTCAGTTTGGAACATTTTTGAAGGGCAAAGCTGTCCTTATTTGAAGCTTCCCCGTTCACTCGCCTACGGTTGGTCACGTGGTTTTCGGCATGGCTCCAGCGGTAGTCGGAAGGAGAGGAAGGGCTGAGTCACGCCAACATTTGTGAGGGCAAGGCTCAGTGGAAAATGTTAAAGAATAAGATGCGCGCTGAGAGAGAGAAAGTCGAGGCTCGGTGGAAAAGTTAGACCAATAAGAGGCTTACTCAATACGGCGAAGGCGGACCTGACGAATCATCGGCTGCGCGCTGTGACAGCGTTCGCGAAGTGGAGCTGGCCACACATTTTACCACGAAAGTGTTTTATGCCGGGGCCCACCAATATTTCAGTGACGTATTTCCGTCACAGAAATGGCTTTGAAAATACGTATAATCAGAGAGCAAGCAAAAAAAAAGGTTTGGTCGGTAGGAGTTGAACCGACATTTTTCATGCACTTCTTTGAAGCTGAGTGCACTTTTTTTACTGTTGCTGTTGTTACAATGATGTCATCAAGGTAGTATGGGCAGTGTCACCGCCGTACAAGTACAATAGATTGTGCTGCCTCGCCACCATTTCTCGTCTCGTTTCTTAGATGGCGTTTGTGCAATAGAAGCGTGTGCAATAGGACGGACGGAAGCAGGGGCAAACGGACGCACGGAAGCATGGACGGACAAATGAAAGCATAGGCGAATGGACGCACGGGCAGACGGACGCGTCGCCCCAGTCATCATAATTCACTCTGTGTATATGCTGTTATTTTTTTTCATAATGTGAGCTAGTAAATTACAATTAGTATAAAAATGGTTTTTCACTGTAATGTCCCTTTAAGCTGCCAGCCAGGGTCGTCTCGGTAGCTACCGAATCACTTCACTGTAATGTCCCTTTCAGCTGCCAGCCAGGGTGGTCTCGGTAGCTACCGAATCACTTCACTGTAATGCCCCTTTCAGATGCCAGCCAGGGTGGTCTCGGTAGCTACCGAATCACTTCACTCGAATGTCCCTTTCAGCTGCCAGCCAGGCTGGTCTCGGTAGCTACCGAATCACTTCACTGTAATGCCCCTTTCAGCTGCCAGCCAGGGTGATCTCGGTAGCTACCGAATCACTTCAGGAATACGTCGGCGACAAGCTTGACAGGCCGTCATCGTGCACCGTCAGCCCTCAAACGTGAGTTGTATAAAGGCGTGCTACACGGCGCGGGTGACACGGTGACACGTCACGACGACAAGAAGCTCGAAACATTGTTACAGTGTGCTCTTCGACGGAGCGCCGATCGAAGGCTTAACGACCGTCGGCCATTTTGGAAGCGGTGACCTCATTGGGCCAACCTCCGTTGCGTAAGCGACATTTCACCGCGTGCGACGCAGTCGAGCGAACGAGCTTGCTGGCGCGCGTCCAAGAAGCACCGGGAAATCGGGCATACGGTCACGGTTGTCTTGTCTCCGTAAGACAAACAAACAAGAATAAAAATACAGAAAAAGAAATGTCCAATTTGTGCAGTCCTACAGCAATGATATGTCTGGCAAAATGGCTGACTATGTTCCAAGTGTACTCTACCATGTTTAAGTTCAAGTTTATTCAACATCAACGATGTTTACAAAAAAGTGTGTACAGATTGCTAATCCACAACGAGCCCCAAAGTTAGAAACTGTTGCGGGGGTGGGGGTGAGGGTGAGGGGGGATTCTCATAGATGTGACAGGAAAGAATATATGCATCATTCAGTGGTTATAGTATCTTTGGTAAAAAAGAAAATTCACAGTGCAAAAAAATCCGAAAGCAAAAATACCCTTATTTTTAGCAGACAAAAAGCAAAAGGTAACACTTAAAATAATGTCAGAATACAAAACATAATCGGCCGCGGTGGTCTAGTGGCTAAGGTACTCGACTGCTGACCCGCAGGTTGCGGGATCAAATCCCGGCTGCGGCGGCTGCATTTCCGATGGAGGCAGAAATGTTTAAGGCACGTGTGCTCAGATTTGGGTGCACGTTAAAGAACCCCAGGTGGTCGGAATTTTCGGAGCCCGCCACTACGGCATCTCTCATATTCGTATGGTGGGTTTTGGGACGTTAAACCCCACATATCAATCAATCAACAAAACATAATCGCTATATGCACTCCCAGAAACAAGCACTAATAAGACGAAAGATGACCTTCCTTTCTTGATCCCCTAAATTTATCCAAAATCGTCACTCATAACTTCCATTCCACCACGCTTCCTTCCATCGCGTCATCCATGCGATGCGTGCCAACGCAGCGTCCAGCTTTGGGAAGCGTTAAGGCCTTTGTGGATATTTATAGGCTCATATAGAGATACTTAAGCACATCGCGTGACGTTGAAGGGAGCCCGACACGCCTTCTCGATTCGTGAAGATATCCACGTGTTCGTTGCACGTGCGTGCGTAGGTGCAATGTTCTTTCACGGTCGCTGGCCGATGATTACACGTTGTTGCATGGGGCTTCGATGAAAAGGACGAAGGTCCCTTCTGAACCGGTGGCCGTTGCGGCGGAGGTGTGCGTAGCGTAGATATAACGACCCCGTAGCACGCTCTCTGGTGTGGAACCAGGGGGCACAGACCCAGGAAGTGGAGGTGACTGAGGGTGGGGGAGTGGTCCGGACTGGGACCTGCCGCGCGCTTCTTTTATTGACGTCGACCTCCGTGTACGTTAGAGACATAGAAGATCACAGTTGGAGGAAGAAAGGTGCTGTGGGGTGGCATTTTTTTGGCAAGTTTATGGTTTTCTGGGCCACATTGCATGCCAAGTACACCCGGCAGACCCCACGCACTTCTTGGAATGCCGACGGCGCGAGGTGACGAAGACGACGTGGCGTGTCATGCTAGCGTCCGTTCTCCCCCCCCTCCCCCTTTTTTTTGTTTGTCTCACTGAGACATAAGTAGATCGCAAGTTACCTTATAAATAGCGGGAAACCTTTACGGGACTCTTTACAATTGGAACACGTGGGTTATTTTCTTACGGTGGGAGGCGAAGTGAAAGAAAACACTTGAGGATGGTAGACACAGTGATAAAGCTGGTCGTACGAGTTCAAGAGAATACGTGATGACGCGTCCAAACTATGGTCTTGCGGGAGTATACGGGGACCAGGATTTGGAGAGGAGCACTCAGGTTTAGCAATCTTATTCGCTTACCTCATCGCTACTTGCTTACCTTTTTTCTACTGCTTTATCTTTCTTCCACCCCCTCTTGTCACTGTTTTTTTCTGCCTTTTCCTTTTTCTTTCCTTCTTTCTTTCTTTCGTTCTTTCTTTCGCTGTCTTTTTCTCGTCCTCTCAGCCACAAGAAGCAATCTTATGGTTCCCGCAAATGGTTTGCACATACTTGGTAGTAGGGCTTGCCCCGATTTTTGCAACGCATACCCACTCGAGTTTTCGTCGACGCCACCAGACTCGCCCAAAGTTCCGCCATTGAAAACAAGTACTCGCTGTACGCGATTAAGGTGAACTCTCGCCTATCTTCCTTATCGCACCACAACAACTTCTCAACGGTAATTCGAGAAACATGACGTAGAGGAACAGCCCCAGGGGTCGAACATTTGCTCAAACGGGTCCGAAGAACGACCTGCAAATGAAGAGTAAGCCGCGAGGTGGCGTTTGTGGTCCATTACGCTACCAAGCCTGCAGATGTAAAACGGGGGCTTAGACAGGGGCGTCCTCTGTCACCCTTGTTATTCATGATGCACCTACAAGCATTAGAGGTCAAATTAGAGGGAAGTGGAGTGGGCTTCAACCTCCCTTTCGTCAAACAAGGAAAACTCATTGAACTGGCACTACCAGCATTGATGTACGCAGATGATATATAGTGCTAATGGCCTACAACAAGAAAGATTTGCAGAGGTTGATGGACATCTGCGGTAATGAGGGAGATAGGTAATTAGGGAGAAAGACGAGTCTTTCTTTGGGATTTCGGACGAAAAAAATGTTGTCTGTCTGTCTGTTCATTTGACTGTTTGTCTACTCTTAACAATATCCTAAAGTCTTTTCTTGCGCAGATCATCAAATAAACGTTTTGTTCACTCTCTCCAGACAAGACTATCGTCTTTCAACGACATTTGCAGTATAACACTCAGATACGGGGCCAATTTTTTTTCTTCTATTTCTTTTTTGGACAAAATAGACTTACCTAACCAAAGGGCTCGGCATCGCATGCTCATCGGTACACTGTACAGAACGGGAAGGGGCAGTATGTGCGTGCGTCTGTGCGCTTCAAATTAGCACTAACCGCACAATCAAGCATCGCGCCCAGCGTTTGCGCAACTTAGCGATTACGCACCGCGCCCAACCCTTCTTCGGACGTACTTCATCACCTCCAAGACTCTTGCTTGCGTCCGCGTCTTCTGCACCTGACAGGAGCAGGACAGTGGGAGAGGCTCCATGGCGGCTGATCAATGTCGGGGATGTCGGGCTTTCTTGGAGCCATCTTTAAAGCGAAGACAAGCCCTGCTTTTCGAGTCGCTTCTCACCCTTACCTAACAAGTGTTGCAGAAGAGTACGGTCTATTCCACGACATCGTTCACTCACTTAACTCAAACTCACTCACTCACTCACTCATTCAACTCACTCACTCAACTCACTCACTCAACTACCACCTTTCCCTCTAGCCCCGACAATTAGCAAATTCTGTCTGTGTTCGCGTTCCTTTCTCTTGTGCCCTTTTCGTTGCGTTACTTACGATGGCATTAATCTCCAAAGACCAATGTGCGCAGCATTGAACTCTTTTAGCCACCACCTCATGCGCAGTAGTCTGCTGCTCCTTCCTCAGTGCCACCCTCCTCGCCGGCTCTTGAACATCTATTTGTACCAGAGTCGATTCCGTTGCTTGGCCATTAGCGCGAGACGAGAGTGCACCGATTAATACACTATAGGAGGCGTGTGGGTCGTTTGCGTGCGTCTTGCCAGAGCTTTTCTCTCTTTTTTTTTTCTTCTTCAGACTAGCTTATCCGCTTCGAAGCCTCTGGAACAAGGGGTTGCTGAGCGATGAGCATGCAACAACGTGTCTGTACCCGGCTGCCGTTTGAGGCCCGGCCTTGTGTCTATAATGGTTAGCGAAGTAGCCGAGTGTCTTTGCACATGCGGACATACGCAAACCAGCGAGCGAGCGAGCCTGCGCATTAGCTAATGTCCAAGACTGGGCGCGTTGTGCTGATGAGCAGGACCGGCCAGCCCTGGAGCATGCGGGCGGCGGAGGCTTTGCGATTAGAACTGCTGGCCGGTCATCAAATGTTGCGCAAGCAGTAACGCTTTTGTTTCCCCCTTGAATACTTTGGTTAGCGGTAGTTCCAGTTTACTTAAGGAGGAAAGTATTGAGCGAGAAGTATATCCATCGCGGCTTAAAGCCGGGAAGAGGTACGTAAAGGTTATGTTATCAGTCCGCGCGACTCGTGGATCGAGGCGCGCTGCATATATAGCTGTCTGATCACTTCGTCTTTTGACGCGGTACTGAAAAATTACACGCGTCACCACGAAGTGCACGATGACGAGAGGGTGATTTGGCCCATATTCACGAACCAACCTAAACCTTACCTCTAGTTTTCCTTAACAGTTTTAAGCCTTTATTGCGCTCGATATACGAAGTAGGCGAGTATATGCATGGACCAATCTTGTTGTTATCTTTACGCTGTTACATTTTTTGTGTCCTTATAACGAAAGTAAAGAGTACAGGAGCTTTGCGCTGCCTAACTCTATAGGCAGCACAAAAGGCAGTCGGCTGTATCTAGGCAGGGTCTATTTTCAACATTAAGTTCATTGATGCACATGGTGATTAATATGTGGGGTTTAACGTTTCAAAACCACCATGTGATTATGAGAGACGCCTTGGTGGAGGGCTCCGGGAATTTAGACCACCTGGGGTTCTCTTACCATGCACCCAAATCTGAGCAGACGGGCCTACGTCATTTTCGCCTCCATCGAAAATGCAGCCGCACCAGCCGCGATTTGATCTCGCGACCTGCGGCTCAGCAGCCGAGTGCCTTAATCACTGTAGGCCACCGTGGTGGGGCTGTAGTTGTCACCGTGTACACACAGATTCAAGTGATACAAGTTGGTGTTTAGAAAACAGCGAAGGTGGTCTAGAACGGAGTGTGAGGTTCTTAATACACTTCCGGCTTCTACTTCCGAACTCTTTATGAACTTCCTGGATACGCATAAAACAACGAGAGCACGTGCAAAACACACACACACACACAAAACACACATGTTGAGAGTTGAGGGCCCCATGGCAACCCGCCGAAACCATCCTGGCTTCGCGCGGAACGCCAACCTTAATAAATAATGGATGCTCCGCGAAATGACATTTTCTTCTAATAACATCAACTGCGCTCGGAAAACTGCCTGCCTAATGAGTTTAGGCAGGTAATTGCTTTATCCAAACGAGGCACAAACCCCAAAGAAAACTAAGTAAGCATATGGCTGGACATTTATTTGCAGGTGCGACTCGTGGAGGAATGTGCTACCACGTCGCCTCCTCGTGTGGGCGCATTACTGTAGAACCAGCGTGCCTCTGCATGTTTGCGCCAGCGGAGGAGGAGGACTAGTGGCACTTGTGCTACCGCCTGCATCGCGTTTGTTCTATAGACTATTTTACGGAAGGGTTTCAGTGCGGCCATGTTAGACTACTAATTTTGGTGTTCTGCATATTTAACAACTAAACGACAGTGTGTCAGTAGACGAATAAACATGAAACTGGTTGAGTTGATGCAAACGACGTTTGATGCCCTTATTTATTCTTATCATAAAGTACAAAAACAAGAAAACATTGACCTAACAGCCCGAGATGGTGGCGCCCATGTGTCCTGGGAAAAATAGTCTATAGAATGCGTCATGGTCGTCCTTCTAGGGTTACCGCTGGGTGGAGTTGAAAAGGCGCCAGAACTCAAGCCAGAAGAAACCGAAGTAGCCATGTCCTTTAGTATTTTCGCCATATTTATAGCCATATAGAACAAAAGTGGTATTATGAACAGGGTCTTTACTATTGAAGTATAAATAAAGCCATCTGGAATAAGTAAAAACAAAACAAATGCCCGCAGCTTCCCTCGGGGGAACACTGAGGAGGATGCGGAGCATATAATTGGTTATCGGGGTGTTAAAGTGCGACTTACTTGGGTCGATGGCTAAATTGGTTAACGTGGTTGTGAAATGGGGTGTTAAATTGCGACTTACTTGGGTCGATGGCTAAATTGGTTAACGTGGTTGTAGGAGGGGGTGTTAAATGAGTGAACACGTACACACGTATGCGAAAGGACGGCGCTGGTCGAAGGGACGTCGATCATTGTGTTTGTGGATTCGTTGGAATTCATTTCACCGCGACCTTGGACGTCGACGCGCCGTACAAACCAACCGACGAGCGGCAACTGAGCGAGCGAGTGCCGACCTTGAGTATATATACAGCGCGACGGCGCATGCGCTGTCAGCTGTCGAATGTTCTCGAAGGAGAAGCGCGCGCGCGGCACAGATGGCGACGGCGCGACGGCGCATGCGCTGTCAGCTGTCGAATGTTCTCGAAGGAGAAGCGCGCGCGGCACAGATGGTGGGCGACGGCGCGACGGCGCATGCGCGCGCGTCAGCTGTCGAATGTTCGAGAAGCGGTGCGGACGGCGCGGACGGCGCACTACAAGGCGCGAGTATAAGATGCTTCCGCATCTAAAAATTAAACGCAGCCAGTCAATAGCCATGACGCCAACATGAAATTTTCGCCGCCAAACGCGTCGAAAAGTAGTCGGCTTGGCAGAAAGTAGCCACCAACGGTAACCAACCCCTTTTGCCTTCGTTTATTTTCTCGGCGTCTCTGACGCCCTGACTTGACGGCTCAACGGGCCTTCGTTGAGGGTCCCCGGGCCGCGGTCGACGTCAATGGGCTCCCGTAAAGAGTGCCTACTTAGTAGGGAGTTTTAGCTTGTACGTATACTTCTTTACGTTAACGTGTTACTGGATACCGGTTTGCGTTTACCGTCTTACCGGAACGGATATCTTCCAACGTTTTAGCTCCTCATACGTAAACGTTCACGTATGTACGTAAACGCGTATACCTATACGTTTTCGCAAACCATAAATGGTGCTGCTAACTGCATATAAATCGCATTTAACTTGCATATGATTAAATCACCATTGTGGCGAAATCACGTGACGTTTTTTTTCATTGCGTACAGTATCCTCGCATGCGCAAAAAAAGTAAAAATACAAGGCTACTGCAACGATGATGTCGACATCTTGTGACACTTCGTGCAACCACAGTCATGAACACGTTGGCTTACGCGTAATGTTTTTGAGGTGGAAATGACTGAAAAGGTAATTCACTTGTAATAACGCCGCTGCGCGTGTCTCTCATCAAACGTACAATGCACGATGTTTCTGCAATAACAATTTTGTGATTGCCTGATTCACTATTACCCCGCTAGATGGCACCACCTATCCAGCTTGTCGGGAATTCGCACGTTTACGGCGTTTATGTCCTAGACCATTCTAGCTTTGGTAATCCGGCTGAAACAATGTAATGGCCATTGGCGCTCGCACTTCAGGCACTTCTGCTTATTTTAACTCGGTGGTTCGAGTCACCGCAGTGTGGATACCACGAGTTTCTACGAATGAACCTGGATCTGCGAGATAAGGCTGGAAACGTGAAGCCTATATGACAGCAAACGTAAACGTTTAAACCCGATCCTGCGGGAAACGTAAAGGTTTATGTCCCATAAAGACCCGCGCATGCGCAGATTCTATCCGGTATCCGGTAACATGGTAACCTAAAGAAGTATACGTACAGGTGCGATCAAAAGTGTGCAGACCACGGGATCGCGTGGCAGAATGCATCGACGCGCCAGCTAGCGACGAGACACGACGAGAAACCTGCTGCAGGGCGCATGCGTGTCCTGTTTTATCACTTAGCTTCTCATGTCGCTCTATCGGACGTGGTTACGGTGCACGTAGCCAAAACGACAACTGGGTGTCGCTTTCTTTGCTCCATCGAATCTGTGCCATTCTTTTACGTAGCGGCTGCAACGGGGCCGGTTCGAAAACCGGCTGGTGTTGTTATTGACACTGGCTGATCAGGATAAATAAGCATAGCCAGCATCAGACAACCCGACACAGCCAAACGCACAAAATAAATTTTCTCAGACCAGCTTGCTTTTGTCAGGGTAATTCAAGTTGCACTTAGGTGAGCTTAGTTAAGTGAAGTTAATGTAGCCGAAGTTAATCAAACGTGAATATATACACGAAATTAAATACCTTTACTCTCAAAAACATCCTATGCAGCAACAGATGTCTATATTAGGCGGATCGATACGTGGTTTGCATAATTCTCCGACATCGAACTCGAGTACTTCGGGTGTGCTCCGATGTCACGCACATTATTCAGCAATAATCATAAATAATGTTAAGGGTAATTGGATCTATATTTAGGTAAATGAGACTCGACTCAGTCAGGAATAATCAGCATCCTACTGGGCTAGGATTCTCGAGGCTCATGACATTTCGACTTCAATCAGGTTAATTATTTGTTTTAATAATATGTTATTCATTTAAAGCTTATTATAATCCAATTGGTTTGATGATTCTAGGGCCAACTAAGCTTAATTGATTTTTCATAGTTACCTTGGTGTTTGCCTAATCAGGTTACTTATGCATATTTAGCCTAACTATGTCACATTATATTCCAGTACAGAGTTGAATTTAAGACTAATATACAGTCATAATTAGTGTTCATAATATGTAGCGCTAATTTGACATAAATTATCTTAATTCGTATGGAATCGGTAAATAGTAATTAGTATCTTCCTGGCCTTGACTTCTGTGCGCTCATAAGGAAGTCGACATAGATTAATTGGCCGCGATACGGTTTGCCTTGTATAGGCTAATTTTGCACGGCTAGGTTATAGATGAGCATGGTCAAATTTGCCTAATTAAGCCTGGCTATGCTTATTTCAAAACATCTGGGCTCATCTAAGCCTAACTTCGCTTAACATGAAAACACCAATGTGAACAGGGCTTAACTAAACCTACTTACGCCTGCCTCATTTAGTTCATAAAGTGCTCGACTACATTTATTAATTTCGGCTACATTAACTTTGACTTAGCTAATCTTATTTAAGTGCAACATGGTTCAGCCCGACAAAGGCAAGCTGGCCTGAGAAAATTAAATTTTGTGCGTTTGGATTCGTCAGGTTGTGCGATGCTCGCTATGCTTACTTATCCTAATCAACTGGTGCCAATAACAACGTGACCCGGAACTTGAACCAGCCCCGTCGTAGCCGCTACGTAATAGAACGTCACAGATTAAATGGAGCAGAGAAAGCGACACTCAGTTGTAGTTTTGGCTACGAGCGCCGTAACCGTGCCCGACAGAGCGACATGAGAAGCCAAGTGATAGGAAGGGACGCGCATGCGCCCTGCAGCAGGTGTCTCGTCGTGTCTCGTCGCTAGCTGGCGCGTCGATGCATTCTGCCACGCGATCCCGTGGTCTGCACACTTTTGATCGCACCTGTACAAGCTAAAACTCCCTAATATTTGTACGGGGCGGCCCCTTAGGAACCGCTCCACACCCTCCCTGAACATAACTTACAGAATTAAATGTTTTTCGTCATCATCCGACGCTGCTGCATGTCATGCTAGAGAACGAGGTTAAGGGGACCTAGAAGAAGTCCTAATGGTATTTTCTTTAGCGCCACGGAAATATTACCTGTCAGAGCGTCTAATCGCGGAGTGGTACCATGGAAAACGCCTTGAAACACTTTTAATAGGAATTTTTTCATCTGTGGTGAGCATGACGCCATGTAGACGCGTCACAACACAGTACGAATACTAAGTGTGAAAGCGGTTCTTGTACGGACAGTAAGTGTGAGAGCAGTTCTTGTCTGAGAGTGGCGTTCTACTGCGCATGCGTCGAATGCACAACAGGTTCCGGAAACAAGATCGACCCTCAGATCGCTGTCGATCTACACTCTGAGCCGTGAGGACTCGGATCAATCGAACTTATCGCTTATTCGAACATCAGAATATTTTCTGCACAAGTCTGCATTACTACGGCTCGCACCTCGAGCTCATTTAAACCAAAACGCTCTCGTTAAAATTGAGGTGAACAATCGCAAAATATTTTCATAGCACGTTAATGTTATTTATTCGGTGCGTAGCCATAGCTAAGACAATTAAAAAATGAAAAGAGGCACGTAGGACACAATACTATACCACTGTAAAACATCCTTGCTGAAGAACTAGCAAAATAAGAGCTCGAATGACTGGACATTTCAGTTCATTCGAGCCAATCAGATGTTTTTTTTTTTCGTTGGCACTGTCTTGCGTTTCTGTGATTGATTGATTTGTGGGGTTTAACGTCCCAAAACCACTATATGATTATGAGAGACGCCGTAGTGGAGGGCTCCGGAAATTTTGACCACCTGGAGTTCTTTAACGTGCGCCCAAATCTGAGCACACGGGCCTACAACATTTCCGCCTCCATCGGAAATGCAGCCGCCGCAGCCGGGAATCGAACCCGCGACCTGCGGGTCAGCAGCCGAGTACCTTAGCCACTAGACCACCGCGGCGGGGCTTGCGTTTCTGTGGTCCCATTTTGAAATGCAGTTCAAACGGTAATGCCGACGTTCGAATCAAGTTATAGGCATTCGTGAAACTAGAAACTCTGGTAACTCGAACTTCCCGTTCATTCGAACTAACCAGAATAGCTTTGTGTGCGTTGCGGTGGTCCCGTTTCAAGCCCTCGGTAGAAACGAAAATAGCGTTAACGTGTCCCATATCTTACGACGGGCATGTTATTCATTGACTGGTCGTAACTTAGCGCGAATTCGAAAGCACTCGCCTCTGGCGCTGCGCCTTGGTGTTCGGCTGTCCGGGAAGCGTAACTCAAAAGTCAACAGGCCCGTCGGTTTCGGCTTGTCTGAAAGTGGGCCATCCGAAAACATTTGTACGAGGCTGTGTAGTTTAGGAAGTCGGCCGGGATGTCATCGCCAGCCGGTTGTGTCTTTTTTTTTCCCAACGATGTTTTTTTTTTATCTCGCAGAATACTGTGGGGGCATGCGTGGAACACACGGTGCCCCTAAAGCAAGGAAATGCCGCCCTCGAAGCTTCACCGGTGGCGTGCGTATTGGTATATCATCATCATCATCATCATCATCATCGTCATCATCATCATCATCATCATCATCATAATAATCATCATCAACATCATCATAACCATCACCATCATCATCATTAACAACACCACCACCACCATCGTCATCATGATCAGCATCATCATCAGCATCATCGTAGTCGTCGTCATCATCATCATCATCATCATCAGCAGCAGCAGCAGCAGCAGCAGCCTGACTACGTCCACTGCAGGACAAGGGCCTCTCCCCTGTTCCACCAGTTAACTTGGTCCTGTGCTTGCTGCTGCCAATTTATACCAGCAAACTTTTTAATCTCATCTATCCACCTAACCTTTTGTCTCCCCCTAACCCGCTTGCCTTCTCTGGGAATCCAGTTAGTTACCCTCAACGACCAACGGTTATCCTGTCTACGCGCTGCATGCCCGGCCCATGTCCATTTCCTCTTCCATATTGGTATTGGTATATGAGCAACGTTTTTCCAGTAGTTCACTCACTTCACTCATGAACTCACTCACTCACTCAATCACTCATTAACACTTACCCGCTGAGATAACGTTTCCTAACCGACAGCACAGCAACCGTCGCGCCCACGTTGGCTTCTCCTTCGTCACGGGGAATCGAGAGTGCAGTCTTTCAGGGTCAGCTGGCAGCCGGCTGCCGCCAGCGCGGAGCTGTCACTCAAGCCGCGACAGCCGACCGCGCCGGAGTGCCCGAAGGTAAACACGCCAAAAAAAAAAAAAAAAACGAACGGTCGCGATACCCATCTCAACACGCCATGGGACACGCGTACCGTCACACTTTTTCTCTCTCTATTTTTGTCACTCACTCTCTAACCCTCTCCCATATCTTGAATTCTCTTTCTATCTCCCCACCCTCTCTCACACGCACACTCTCTCTAACCCTCTCAGCTCTCCGCCTGTTTCTCTTGACCTCTCTTGACGTCTTCTCAAACTCCTTCTCTTTATCTCTCTTAGCATCATCTCTCTCTACCTTTCACTCTCTCTCTATCTCTCTCTTTCACTCTCTGCCATGTTTCTTCGCACCGCACGAATCAAAAGCGAACACATTTTCGCAGCGCAGTGAACAGCGAGCGGGACGAGGAACAACATACCTATCCGCGCGAGGAAACCAAAAATTATTATAGCGCCAAGAGGCACGCCCGCGGTGGCGGCGAAAGAAAAGAAAACGCTAGATCTGTCAGCCTGACGTCCGGCCCGCGGAGAACAGTTTTTGAAAGGGGGAGAAGGGTGCAACAACGGCGAGCCGCAGTTCTTGGCAACCGTCCTCTTAACCGACCTGGAGCTTAGGCCTAGCTCCGGACCACTTAAAGCCGTGGCTGCATCCGCGCGCGCGTATACGGCGAGCGCCGCCCCCGTCGTGCGCTGCCGTCTTTCACCGCACCTCGCGCCGGGGCGCCCACGGCTGATTATTTGAATGCGTCGTGGTTCTTATCTTGTGACGCAGCGTGCGGTTCTGGCTTTGGCTTGGCTGTGTAATACTTGCTTCTATCGCGCCTGGCCCCCGCTGGTTCGCACCGCATCTTTGATGCGTGCCGCCGCCACGTTCTTCAATGGCACGAGAATTCGACGCGTTTTAATGCCACTGCTAGCTTCATTCTGTATATCTTGAACGGACGCTATAGAGTGAAACAATGAAACAGTTTAGATTAAAACATTGTACTTTGAGAGCTTTACTGCCGTTCATTTCGCCATCGTAGGTTTGTTGATGGAGGAGAAAGACAGTGGCAAAATTTCATTTTGAAATTTCGCGCCACACTTTTTCAAAATGACGTCATAGAATACAACGTGTACATTTCGCGCTTTGACGCCGTTGACTCAGCAAAATTTTCTGAAACTTGGTATGTTAAGTCTATGCGACTATTCCAGGGGACCTTGTAATTCATTTTTTTTTTTACCATCAAGGAGCTGCGTTTGACTTATAAAGACACCGTCGAAATCTACGACGTCACGGCGTTTAGTGCGGAAGTTTTAATGCAGCTCCACCACTCGCCTTTTGTTTTCGTGCATTTTTTTTTACATTACTAGGAGTGTTCTCGATAAATCGTGTTCCCAGTAATGTCGAATTGTAAATTACTAATATGCCAGAAGTCGTTTTTTTTTTCCCTTTGGGATCGAGTCTCTTTAGTTCTGTTTTTTTTTTTGCACTACACAATCACGGTATAACGAGCACTGGTGTCCCGGGCTCCTGCATAAGAGAGAACAACTTTAATCGCAGCGCCCGGCCCCCTTCATTCAACGAGTTCGAAGAAAAAGAACATGCGGAATGGATTCAAACTTTGAAAATGATCAATGGCGTATACTGCTCACCCCAAGCTTTCTGGGGGCATGTGGAAGGGCGAGGGTAAAGAATGGAAATATGAACATTTTTTGGAATGCAACATGAGGGGTCTTCAGCCGTCACTACCACCAAAAGCTCCGCATGGTCCTAACACCACACATAAAGCATTGACATGACATGTTTGACTGAATGAATATAACGGGCTGGCTGGCCTGACTTTCGAGAAGAGTATGGACTCCAGAAAAAAAAAAACGTCCATGTGATGACGTTGCAAGAACTGTCTAAATGAATTCTTGGCACAATTTTTTATTCGCAGTGACGGTAGGAAGTTTTTCGTCTGAGCGGGTGCGGCCCTATACGCTTATAGGAGTCAGACTCTGGAGTTTTGCAGACACGTAGCGCCACCTGACGTCGCAGTTTTGGGTAGTGCAAAACCAAACTTCCTCCCGCAGTTGGTTGTGCAACCATGTGCAGCCAGCGTGGGCTAAACAACGATTGAACTAAATATTAGGCGTGTTTGCACATTAAACACTCAGAAGAAGAGTTACGAATGTCTCTCTGCTAGTCGGACGCGTCATCCAACCGCCACCATGACGTGCTTGCTGGTTCACTCTCTATAGAACGACGGCGAAAACAAGATCAGACGCAACAGCTCCGCGCTCAACGAAGAAAGACCTCAGTCGACGCTACTGCTGCGTTGTGGATTGCCACTGATGTAAAAGACTTCAGCTTTAAAGATTTCCGCAGTTGTTACGAAGCAAAACTATGAGAGCACGGGACTGTTGCGAACGTGTTGGCGAATGACTCGCGTTCTCCATAGCCGGTCGCATGAGGAAATGTGAAAATATAGGTGTCCAGTTCCTGTTTTGAGTTGCCTTGACGGAGAACCGTGGTAACTTGGATGATGAAGCTTGACGGAGTCTCTGACCACGATGTGCGCCGTGCAATAGGCTGGTGATGCGCGCGATAAACATCGCACACACCGGGACCAGCGATAATAGATAGTTTTAGTACTGCGGAATGGGGCTACGAACGCATCACACAAGCGCCTTGCGTTACGTGGCGTCGTTTGCCACTAATCGGCTTTTAGTACGCCGTAGTACCCGCGTACGTCACGAGCGCGAAGCGTGTTGCGCCATCTGGTAGATAAAAATAGAAGCACGTGTTCTTGACAGCCAATGTGAGCCAATCCAAGTGTTATAGCCAGACTATGGCCATATTTTAAGCCACAGAGCCGGTCGGTGCTTGCCTTCGATGCCGCCATTTTGCAAAACGAAGTCACGCGCGGTCGCGAACTTGTTCGAGAGCGGCGCGATCATCTCATACGTATGCACGCACGCATCTTATGCGTGCGTACGTAGCGGCTGCGTACGTAACGCGATATGTGCGCGTTGCGGTCTGCGCATGCGCACTACGCAGAACGTGGCGTCCTTACGTACGCAACGCCGCCACGTACGCAGCGTACGCAGTACTAAAACTCTCTAATCTGAGGTGGTTGCCATCACACAGGCTCGCGCACGTATGCTATGAAGGTTTTACGTTCCGGCTTACGTGATACAGGTGAATCGCACAATGGTGGTCGTGACCAAAATCAGGTTTTTTCTTGCCGCTGGTCTCCGCGATTACCCAGGCTATCTCGGAAGCCTCGGTTTTGCTTTTCGTTGTACACCGAGAAAGTGGACACGTATGTATTCCCATTTGCAGTATTTATATACAAACGGAAAATATCAGTCAACAGAACATTGTTGGACGCGTTATAAAACAGTTCGATGCACGTGAAGAAGGGATCGATTGAGAATGCAACTGCAAAGGCGAAAATCGCTGGGACCGTTTGTGCCTGATAAAGCAAGCTTCGTATAACTGGTCGTAAGATACGAAGCTCGTGTATGCACCTCGCCTTTTGTGCGTGTCTTACACCGAATGAGACATTGCTGATTGATTGATTGGTATTTGGGGGTTTAACGTCCCAAAACCACCATATGATTATGAGAGACACCATAGTGGAGGGCTCCGCAAAATTTGGACCACCCGGGGTTCTTTGACGTGCACTCCAATCTGAGCAAACGGGCCTACAACATTTCCGCCTCCATCGGAAATGCAGCCGCCGCAACCGGGATTCGATCCCGCGACCTGCGGGTCAGCAGCCGAGTACGTTAGCCACTAGACCACCGCGGCGGGGTGAACGAGACATTGCGTGCAGCCAGCCCTTGTGCGCTATCATCATCCCCACTCATCATGCCTTCATCTTTCTCGTTCTTTCCAATTTCTCCTTACCCCCGTGTGGAGTAGCAGGCTAGACAACCGCTTTTCAGACTGACCTCTCCCTCTTTCTTCTCATTAAACACCTTCTTCTTCTTCAACGCTTTGGTAACATGTGTGTGCCTAAAACTTACGCATTAGGCGTTACAGACGCGCGTCGAAGTGTACGCCTCGAACTCGAATGTCATGCGATGCTCGCTTGCACTTCTACTGCGAGTTTCAGCACACTGAAATAACTGAAATATATTTTGCATTGTGCCCGCAGTTCACTTTGCTGAGCTTCCTACTTTTTTCGAAGTGAGATTAGATTGACGAAAGAAGGCTTGCCAAGGTCCTGATTTTCGGGAAACTGTGCCTGAACACCAACGAAAGAGAAGTGCATATGCACGTTCGCTTGCGGTCGCCTTCGGCGACCTACGCAATCACGAAGCTTTCAGTGTCCCTCAACAGCCTTCGCCATCTTATCTTCGATTTCCCCAAACAAAGACAACTTCGACAAGACGCACCTTGGTCACGTGATGATGTCGACTGCCAGGTGACGATTCCACGGATGCACAGCAAGCGTTTTACACCCACAGCAGAAGTACGTTCTTTGGTACTTGAGTATATTGAAGAAAAGTATACACGCCCATCATTTGAAAGTTTTCACCGATGGATCAGTCGACATAATGCGCGGAGCAAGCGCTGCAGCGTTCGTGATCCCGTCTCTAAAGGCGTCCTGGGCAGCGTGACTCGAGTGTGTGGTTTCATCGACAGCATGTGAAAGCGTGGCAATTCAGGCAGCCCTGAAGAAAACTGAAGTTTAGTAGGGAGCAACAAGTCGTGCTGTTTTCGGACAGTAACTTTGCAGCGGCTAAAACATGGATTGTTTTTGGATCAATGCACTCAAAGATTACTGCGAATACTTAAAGATCTGCATGACATTGGCATAAACATTAGGTTTCAATTGATTCCATCACACGTGGGTATAGCGGGTAACGAGGCGGCCGACAGACTTGCCCGGAGTGCCCTGGAGCTTACACCAACGAAGAAGGCTCCCAAAGACAATCAGCGTATCTTACGAGAGGCTGTCAATAAGCATTTTCACTCGTTATGGCTGACGCCTCACCAGCCATGTGTGACACAGGGGCTATCAATGGAAGAGGCCTGCTTGCTTCATCGCATTCGAACGGGATCAGCACGTACACCAGCATGGCTTCACAAGATCAGACTCTCCGCGACTGCCCTTGTGCCCGAAGTGCATGGAAAACGGTTATATAGAACACTATATTTGCTTAAATGTCGTGCGCTTAAGAAGGAACGGCAAGGTTTATTTGAGGAACTATAACAGTTAGGCTCACCATGCGACAGCGTGACTGATATTCTGTTTCCGCGCGGTTCTTCGATCTTCAGGAAACAGGTGTCGCGACTTCTCTTGAAATTTTTGATTGCTACAGACCTCGCATGTGACTGGTCATAAGTGACAATTGTGTTTGGTGTATAGTTCAGCGAGATAGAGTACCGGCACAGTACTGCGTGCACGTGGAATAGCACAAAGGCCGCCGTCTTATGCAGGCTTACGTCGCGCTATGCACGATTTTCACTTTAAAAGCCTGCTCGTGATTAGTTAGAAAGCAAACAAAGGACATTAGATCACAATTAACAAAGAGGAAACCGGGCGGGGCAATTGCTTGCAAATTATGCAAGGCTAGATCCGCCGCTTACCTATACAACATCCTTAACCTTCACCTTTGACGGCTCTCTTTGCACTACCCAGTTATGGCCAGCGCGGAGATTAGGGCGCTGGTGGCAGGCGTTTTGTAAGCGCTGCTTGGGCAGAGTCTGTCGTCTATATGGACCTATGCAATATATCTATACCACATGCTCTAAAGGATCACGTCCGTCCGTATGCTTTCGAAACAGCGTGTGGATACATCCTTGCTATAGTGTGTCTTTTCAAAAGACATTAGAGATGGTCTAGCTGAACGTGTACGGTCCACTCCCATTAAACTTCCGTTTAACGCAGGAGTTTAACCAGATGACCCACGTACAGCCCCGATGTTACAGCCCTGTCGAAACAGCGCCATTCGCGGGGAGTGCCGAAAACAACGCAGTGGCGCCGTCAATTTGCGAGCCGCGGTTGCCTAGTCGGGCCGCGTCGCGTTTCGCAATCGCAGAAGCCCTCGGAATGCTATGGCTGAAAGGGTTCTCACCCGCCACACTTGTGAGCATTCCGCTAACGGCAGCCTGTCTGGAAAAAAAGTTCGTTACATCGCGAACTTTGTTTCACACGTGTAACGAGGAGCATGTCGAAACTGGCGCCTGCCGTCCAAGTTGTAGACATCTGGAAGACGTCTTTCTTAAATGCGTTACAACGGTATGGAGCATTGGGGCGAACGCAATCAGAAAAGCAACGAAATTCTTGCTGGAAGCAAACACTTTTAGAAATTGAACTGCCTCTGCATTTCGGGTGTTAGTTCTTGCATCGAGGGAGGAGCTTCAATTTTATTATGTTCGTGCGTGTGTTGATGTATGCGTGCATGCACACGCAAAGAATTTTCGATTGTGGGTACACCCATCCCCCCCTGGCAACACCAATGTCTGGGCCGGTTCAACTGCGACTGTGGCTCTTGCTTCCTAATCGCTGTCATCTTGTTCGTTTGCCGTTTTGCTATGTACTTCATACGACGATATCTCCTCCAGAATGACTACGTCGTTTGTTTAAACATTGTTACTTCGGTTCTTGGTTCGAGGATAGCCAGGAAGAGGTTTTGCCACAAGGTAAAGGCTCTAAACACCATACCGGAAAAGAGGAGAAGTTAGATTCCAAGCAGTCATTTGCGTTGACTAAAATACTAGACCCACGACCATCTAAAACAAATGAAAAAGCAGTGAAGGTGCTGCAGCACTTCTTCGAAGAAACGACGATTTGTAACGACTACTGAGCGGACAAAAGAAGTGCGTGGCGTCTACGTGTTTGTTCTGCCCATAGGAGCACTCTTTCGTGCTCCCCTATGTAGGACTGTATATGTGTATAAATGCTATTTTGTTTTTTATTTGTAACAATCAAGTGGAAAAGGGTAGCAGTCGCCAAGTATCGGTGACGAATGCTCCTTCGCTTATTTTCTACTTCAATAAAAAAAGAAAACAATTTAAAGAAGGAATAACGCTCTTCAAAATACGGGCGGCAATGTTCCTTGAAACCGCGTTTCACGCAAACGCTGTCGGCACCTCTCGAGGGAACCCGCCACGATGGTCTCGTCGTCGTGGTGCTATATACTTTAGTAGACATACACTATAAACACGTCACACGACATACACCTTACTAGACAGATTACTAGACATACACTTCATACGACAGACACTAGGAAGGTCGCGCTATTTAATCCCGGCCATGGCGGTCGCATTTTCGATGGATCGATGGAAGCGGTATTGTACGCGGTCCGTGTGCTTTGATTTAGGTGCACGTTAGAGAACCACAGGTGGTCTAAATTTCCAACGTGGTCCCACACCGAGAAAGCCGTGTCATAGAGTAACGAAATTGCTATATATGCCCGCGCAGCAACAGAGCATGCGGTGATTCGTATTCCCAGCCGCACCAATGGACAAAACGCAAATTAAAGAGCGTGCGTATAGACCCTTGATGACTTCCGGTTTCCTCCACCGATGTACCAGAATAGCATAGGTGGGGAAGAAGGGCGTGAGAAAATGGCCCGCTGATTTTCTACACTTTCATTTCATAATTCGGAAAAATATATTCAAAGAAATGATCTTTTCAGCTATATAAGAACTACAAGAGAGCGCTTCGAACATTACGCACGCTTCTTTTACTTGAATAGCCATTAAGAGACTTTCCTTGTTCTTGAAAAAAACGTGGAAACGTCCTTCCAGTTTTGACGTTGCGAGCTGGTAAAATGAGCTGACCGGAAGTTTTTTTGGGGGGCACAAAGCTAGCAATCTTGAAACCGTCTATACGAAAGCCGTTTTGAGGCCCCGTGCTAGTTTCGAGTATTAGGCTTATGGGACGTCTATATGGTCTCCCATGGAAGAGTATCAAGTACTCTAAATCGTTAACCACTTTTTTGTAAACGCGCTGAAAGTATTCCGCATAAGAAACGAGCGCGAAATTTTCCGCCTGTTGTTTCTTGGAAACGTGTGTACGATTTTGAGGGCAGTGAACTCTGCAGCCAGCTGTACCTCGAAATAAAATGGTTCGAAATGGGTATGGAAAAATGGCTGACGACATTGAGCACTCTGAGTACGAAGTTCGAATACATAGGGTGAATGATTACCAGTACACGATCGATCTTCTGTGCTTCCAGGGTGAACAGTACGAGAAGTTCGACGCATGTCGAGTTTTGCACCCTAGAGCATGTTCAACCAAAAACAAATTTTTATCGAACAAATTGTGAACGCTATAGAGCTCTGTGCGCATTCTACCTAGCGGTTAGGCAACATACCGATCAAGGGTATGTGTGTTTAGAAAAAGTGTTTAACGATTTTAAGATTCGCATTCCGATATGGGAGAACAAAAAGCGTGCCAGGTAAGAGAAAAAATCTGTCCAGAGGGAGTGGAGTTACAAAGGTTAGTCGCATGCTGCAATTGCATTATCTCTTCTCTCGTCCCGGCGAAGGCGCTGGAAGCTAAGCAGGGAGGCGTGGTAGGGCAAATAAACTACCGTGCCTCGTGACCTTGAGCACTTTTTCTTTCCTTTAAATGCGCGGCTTTGTCAGTGTGATCGCGTGCGCACGCATGGACAGGTAGTGGCCTCCTGCGGCTATCTAGGTAACTTGATTTTTCGGTCACAGACGCAAAGGAGATTTTCCGCTCACAACCAACGAGGCCGATAACGGTGGCGGATTTTCTGTGACACGAGCTCTTTAGCTATCGCGTTGAAACGGGCTACTTTCACTAATGTGGCCGTCCCTCTATATAAGCGTTACCAGAAACAACAGTGACCTCAACTGTGTTTTTAAAAAAGTGTAACGATTTAGAGTATGCTTATTTATACTCTACTACGGGATGGCACAAAGCCGCCTCAGTGTACCACTCGACATAAGTCGAACATATGTAGGTTTAGGATATGTGATTCACAATACAGAGTACTTGGTACTCCACTTTATGGGAGAACATAAAGCCGTCCCGCAGGTCCTGACACTTGTTGAGGTCATGCTGATGATAGTGTGGCACTACGCTATGCGAGAGCGAAGAGCCGCCTATCGGGAGGGCAGAAAAAGTGGGTAACGATGTGTGTTTAGAAAAAGCGGTTAACAATTTACAGTACGTGGTACTCTACTACTAGAGAGCAAAAAGTCGTCCTGTTACCGAGGAAGCACTAATACTGCAGTGTGTGTTTAGAAAAAGTAGTTTCGCAGCACCATTTGCCCTGCTCTATGCTAGCGAAATTAATGCTGATGTGATGTGTGTTCAGAACAGTTTTTAACGATTAAGAGTACGAGGTACTCTACTGTGGGAAAGCATGATTGATTGATTGATATGTGGGGTTTAACGTCCCAAAACCACTATATGATTATGAGAGACGCCGTAGTGGAGGGCTCCGGAAATTTAGACCACCTGGGGTTCTTTAACGTGCACCCAAATCTGAGCACACGGGCCTACAATGTGAGGAAAGCATAAAGCCATCCCTAAACACCGTCCCTGTACTCTGCCATGAGAGGACGATTATTCACTGACAGCAAAGCTCTAATCAATGTAATGTGTTTTAAAAAAGTGGTGAACGATTTACAGTACACGGTACCGGGGAGGGGGGGGGGGGTTAGGAAAAGTGGGTAACGATTTAGAGTACTAGGTACTGTACTATGGGAGAGCATAAAGCCGTCCCGTGGGGGTGATGAACCGCCACGTTATGGAGGTGAGAAGACAAGATGGTTTAAGAGAATTTTATTTCCGGATGTATCTTACATGGCTTATGTGCACGCAGAAAAATGGACAATGATGATCAATGCGTTACAATGCTAGCTGTTATATACAGCGAAAAATACTTATTTGCGTATGCAGTGATGTATAATGCAAAAACTGCACAACAAAGACAGGACATTCATGACCATCGAGATGATTGAACTTAAATAAACAGTAAGGCTATATAAACAAACAAGGGTGGGGGGGGGGGTCATTCACAGAGTAGGGTGATGTTCTTGCATTCACCTGTGAGGACAGTTTGCTCTCATGCTCAAGAACAATATTGCACAAAAAAGACATGTTTCTAAAAAATAAAAGGAAAATACAGACTGTAATGTCCACAGTGGTACAAGCTGTAGCCCACCTCCTCAATAGGGAAGGAAAGGCATTGAAGCGATGTAGCAGAGGAAACATGGCTCTCTGAGGGCGTGCCCTCAGGCGGGCCAGTACCCTCCACTTCCATAAACCGAAGGCTCCGATAGCCATTAAGAGTTCGACAAGGTTATCCCTGTGGCGGGACTTCCACTGGATACATGTGTTTAGAAAAGGTAATTAACGATTTAGAGTACTTTGTACTCTACTTACTATGGGAGAGCTTAAAGCCGTCCCTCAGTCTACCTTGTGTGTGTAGAAGAAGTGGTTAACGATTTAGAGCGCTTGGCACTCTACTATGGGAGAGCATAAAGCGGTCGCGCGGGTAAGTACACAAAGAAGTCCACGTTTAGAAAAAAATTATTTACAGCATGTACAGAACACAAAGGCTTCACATCATTCCAGTAACAGGGCACATACACTTCGGCACATCTATATATCATGACTAACATCACTCGTTTAGAAAAAAAATTAATTACAGCATGTACAGAACACAAAGGCTTCATACCATTCCATACCATCAGGGGGGGGGGGTTAGAAAAAGGGGGTAACGATTTAGAGCACAGGGTACTCTACTAGGGGAGAGCTTAAAGCCGTCCCACATGCCTGAATACACAGGCATGGTTCAGTGTGCACCGACACATGCCTGAATACACAGGCATGGTTCAGTGTGCACAATTGCGGTTATGAACGAGCGTTTCTTAAACTTGGTAGGGTGAAGTGGTTTCAACTGTTTGCCTATACCGAACAGAGACGCAAATGTGTTGCTAGCTCTGCGTCGTAAACATTCGCGTCTCACAAAATTTTTATCAGAAATTCACGCAGCACTTTTCAATCGAACGACATTGTTTTGAGAGAAACGAAAAGCCTTTATCTTCCATTATTGCGCCTCAAATTTGTACGTTGACACAGAGAAAGTAATCGTGCATCGAAAGGCAATACAGTTGTCAAGACACTCGTAAAAGAGAGAATGCGGTTCCACGGCATGAACCTTTAGTATGACTGAAACAGTCGTTAGTCAAAGGGCTTCGCGAGATTCGGTGAAACCTGACGATACTTCGGAAGGCCTCGTTGGCATCGGCACAAGTGTGGCAAAAAAAAAGAACTTTCAGCGTATTTTCTGGATTATTTTGCGACAATTCTAAGGCGAAAGCCATCTAGCCCTTTTAAATGTGAAGCATTTCTTAGCGAACTTCGGCGTTTTTGAGCGTATCTATCTATCTATCTATCTATCTATCTATCTATCTATCTATCTATCTATCTATCTATCTATCTATCTATCTATCTATCTATCTATCTATCTATCTATCTATCTATCTATCTATCTATCTATCTATCTATCTATCTATCTATCTATCTATTTTCACCGGTGAAAATATTTTCACCGGTTTTTACCCGACATCACGGTCTCTTTATATGCTTAAGCTTAGGGCCTGTACACGCTCTATCCACGCAGCCGCACCACACGTGACGGGACACCTGCCGCACGCAAGCAGAAGCCGAAAGAGCGTATCAGCTACACTCTTTCGCCCTCCACTTGCGTGCGGCAGGTGTTCCGGCTCGTGTGGTGCGGCTGTGCGGATAGCGCTTGTCCCTTACTCGTAGGCATAATCGAATTCTTCTCGTACTACGAATGCTATATATAACTGGCCGAACTATAATTACGATTACTACACAACGACATCGCTTTCGCACCACCTCGCGATATCGAATCCTCCACCGTGCACTGTTCTTCGAACAAAAGAAGACAGCTCGTTCCAAGGCGCTCAGCGATCGACTGTCTTGCCAGCAATCCCAGTTGCAAGATCCCGTGACAGGGGGTGATGGCTTTCTTGCACGTCGCTTGCGCGTGTGGGTGTTATGCAAATGTCGCCGAGGCTACGGTATCGAACGATGGATCGATTACGACCTTCCGCCCCTTTTCATCCCTGCCGTGCATATTCATAACAGTGTAGACTACAGCGTCACCGGTTTGGCCGCTGATGCCAAGGCTGGTGCTCGTTTAAGGGTTACTGCAGCACATATGAAATGCTTCGTTGCCCACCACCCCGGAGTGGGTTGGCGGGAGGCGTATGCGTATGTCATACGTCGGTGGGGGCTAATGCATGTACAGCAGTACCCGTGTAGTATTGATCGGGAATGGTGGAGCTTCGATGTCCTACCACCTGTTGTTATGTCGTCGTGACATCGCGGCAGAGTTCGGCGCCACTTGCTAACTGCGGCTCAAAGGAAAACACGGCATATCCACGGATTGAATGATGATGAGTGGGCCAAGCAGTGGGATTGTTTGGTGTTACCGTAAATCACCCGTGACATTGACTCCTCGCGCATGCAAATGAATGCCAAGCGGTGTGCGGTTATATACTGTTTATTGGTCATAACTGGCACGTTGTGTTCAGTTGTGACTCTTGTTTGCCCTTCATTATTACTGCTTTGCGGTATTCGGATCTACCCTGAATTTGGCGAGGACTAGGTCTGTGCACGTTCCCCTGGTTTTTGTTTCCAGTCGCCAGTCAGTCATTTCCCGTCGTCGTCGTCGTCGTCGTCGTCGTCATCGTCGCCATCATCAATCCTCCTCCTCCGCCTCCTCCGCCTCATCCTCATCATCATCATCGTCATCGTCGTCATTATCATTATCATCATCATCGTCAGCGTCGTCATCATCATTATCATCATCATCGTCGTCAGCGTCATTGTTATGACGTGTAGTGGTTACCTTGCATGTGCTGTGCCTTGGTGGCATAAAGAGAATTTGTGGTCTGGGACGCGCTCGTTCCTCGTCTTCACTGGCGTCATGGACGTGTCTCTAAATGTAGGCACTCAGGACTCCCGCATTTTCGCCACCACCGACATGCTGCCAAAACGTTATAAGGGCCGCATAATTAGACACGTTAAGGGACTTAGGGTGGCCGTATGTATACGGCTGCGTTGGGATTCTGCGTGGACGCGTTTTCATGTCTGCACCACTGTCGCGTGCGTCGCTGAACGCCATACGCTGATCGCCAGTGTCACGTGCATGTTTGTCTTGAAACGCATATGTGACTCGTGTTGTTCGTTCCCAGTTATTATAGGGGCGAAGCTCCTTAAAGCGGCACCCGTTCGTCCCTCGTAGTCGTAGTCGTAGTGTGTAACAAGTGTTACATTTTGACCTGCAAGGTGGTGCCGGTGGGAGATTTCTCCTGTGCTTTGTTGAAGAATAAAAAGTTCACGGAGAGCGCGTTAACTAAAAGCCTAATGCTCCTGTGTCTCATTCTCCATTAGCAGTCATTGGCATGTTGTAGAAAGTTAAAAGCCGACTTCTGCTGTCTCTCATTCCCAGTAGCAGCCATTGTTTACCTCCAAGGTAGTGCCTGGCGAGATTTCTCCTGTGCGTGATTAAACAATAACAAATTTATGTTCAAAACGCCGTTAATTGATGAAATAAACTAACGAAAGACGCCAGATGTTTTCTAAAAGCAAACAAACAGACTTCAGATGTTTCTAAAGCAAAACAAAAAAAACACGCCATCTGCTTAACGAAAGACGCCAGGTGTTCTTTATTGGGCGAATTAACGGAAGAAAATTTCACGGTATTGCTTCCAGGAGCTTCACCCATTCTACTCATCATTCACCTTGTGGATCTGCCACCATTTTTTTATTTACTTACTTTGAGACCTATTGGAGTAAATATAAGAAACCGCCGCTAAACTGTTTTGAGAACCTACGCCAAGAGGCTTTTTCATACTCCGACTAACATGTTTTCTTTTACTTTTTCTTGGAGTCGATGAAACACAAAACGTATCTGTTGCAAGTCGTACAATAAGTGTATGGAAGCTTTTTTTTTTCCTTTCACCGCCGTTTTGTGAACGTGAATCGATAACAGATGTTCGATTGAGTTGGGGGAAAATGTATGCTGCTTCCTTTCAAATAATCGCCGCAATAAAATCAAAAAGCAATAACCCCTGCTAGAGGGAACACAATACCACGGCGTAAGTGTATTTGAGACCTCTTGCTTGTTCACAATTTTCTCAAATACACGTGTTCTCCCAGAGTGCCAAGTCTTCGCAATGGACAAGAAAAAGGGAAAAAAAAAATCCGCTCGCTGACTTTCTTTCTTCTTTAATTTTAAGAACAACAACGACCCTGAGGACAAGCTAGAGTCGGGTAGTATATTAAGGAAGTAAGAAAGACTTTCAACTGCAGCTGCAGGAACCGGGGGTGGGAGGGGGTGCGAAGAAAAGCGGAAATGACCGGAATCCACTTTGGGACTGCCGTCATTTCTCTCTCATTTTCATTGTCTTTATTTTTAAGAACGGGCACTACATGCACCATCCTTTCCAGTTCTCAATGCTTGGTTTTTCCCCCTCTTTTCTTTATTTCTTATTCTTTTATTGCCCGAGAGGATTTCGATCCTACTTAAAAAGCGATCACCCAAAGCTGCCCCACCATTTCTGGAATGACCGAAACAGAGCACTTCGCAACATTGATCTCGGTTACTTTTATATTTTCTTTTTTTTTAAATTCTTTCTCAGTTCTGCACGTCGTTTAAATGTGGCTCCCACAAGGCTGTGGCCTTACATTGCTGCCACGAACAATAAAAAAAAAGAAAACAAAACGATGCCAACGAGTCTTATAGACCCCGGAAATGAATTAAACCTTCGAATCAGTTTTATAATTCTCGTGTTTTTCGTGGCATCCGCATCAGGAATGGTTGTCGAGTGAAAAAGCTAATGAGCAATGCAAAAAAAAACACGTTATGTTACGAAGAGAATAGATCTGAGCTAACGTTACTAATTGCCCCTAAAATCAACAACAAAATTTGCCAATATATAATGCTCCAGTGCGTTGCGTAAAACCACAGCGCCATTTCATGCGTTCTCATCAAATTTTTTTTCTCGTCAATTACCTTCCTCTAAATGGGAATTTTCGTAAACTCACAGGCACATCGTAATAAGTTATGAGGCCTTACGTGCCGAAATTGTGTGTTTAGAACAAATGTTCGACGATTTAAAGTATACGATGCACTCTATGCGCTACGGAAGAGCAATAAGCTGTCCCCACGAAAATGACGCCCACGGCTTGCCTACATTTTTTCACCATAAAGAACATTTAAATACTGCTCTGTGCTGGAGAAAGTGGTTAACGGTTTGGAGTACACGGTACTCTACTACGCGGGAGTTGAAGGCCGTAATGGAGCGCTCCAACAATTTCGACAATCTGGTGGTTTTCTTTTTGTTTTGTTTTTACCTTCACTTGCATCGCACAGTACATTGACCTCTAAAATTTCGCCTTCGACGAAATGCGACCGCCGTGACCGGAGTCGAGCCCGTTATTTTCCCGTCAGTTGGCTGGCGCGTCGCGTGCACCTTCAACTGGTTCTACTCCTGAAGGTTTCCGCGTCGAAAATGTAGAGATGCGGAGGGTCACATTTGTGTCAACTTCCACTAAATACCTACACCTACACGCGCGCAAACACAGACACACAAGAACGTTTATTTGACGCTTCAAAATCACCATCATCATCATCATCGTCGTCGTCGTCGGCGTCGTCGCCACCATCATCATCATCATCATCATAATCATAATAATCATCATCATCATCATCATCATCATCATCATCAGGCTGACTATGATGACCTCCCACATGCGTACGTTTCGAAATACCGAGGAGTAAACCTTTAAGACCTCCTCGCTAAACACTCGAATACCGTTGCCTAATCTTTCGTTCGAAAGATATGCGAATTTCGGGGAGAGTAATAATCGCTGGTGTTTCGGTTCCCGAAGCCGCAGTATGATTGTGAAAGACAACGTGTTTCCACGCGTTGTCTTGCCATAATCATAATCTGGAGTCCTAATCATAATCAGGTTCTGCAACCTGGAGTTTTTGAACTACGGGTTGTGGACCTCTGTGGACCCTTTCGTCTTTGTCTGCGTCCATCATGCGGACTCTTCAACCTAAGCATGCGTATTTCTAGTATTTCGCCCCTCATTGGAATGCGATTGCCATGGTCAGTTTTTGAACCCGCGACCTGCGGGTGAGGGGTCAAGCACTAGAACTACAGAGCATCGTAACGGTTAATTTCCCTAACGGGAACCATGCTTTTTTTTTAGACACCACCAGATGTGATTCTCGAAGGTTGCCTATAAAAATTCGGGTCTCCCCAACGAGTTTATATTGATTGCGCGAAGACAGTTTCGTATTTCTACAACGTGCGTTTTTAGTTCACGACGGCGACACGTGATAACAATTCAGTCACGTCTGACGGCGGGGTCATTGACGTTACGCGCGAAAAGAAAAGCTTTAATGCAGCAGCTGACGCACATTGGCCGTACGTGACCTGAACGCGAAGGCATTTTCATACGGAGCAGTCATGTGTGTTTGGAAAAGAATTGGTTAACGATTTTCAGTACTTAGTACTCCACTATGGGAGAGCATAAGGCCGTCCCGGTCACCTCATAACCAGACGCTGCCAGACATGACGGTACCACACCATCGCTTGGAGAAATGGAAATGTCTAAATGAATAGTCTTCTACCATGGTTACAGACTCTAAGACACTACTTAATTTTCACCCGCTGAATCGTTCCCGGCATTACGCGATAAGGAGGACGTCCTAAATGTCGTCATGCTTTGTTAATTAGCAGAAGCACCTAACTTACATGCTGCGTTGCTAGAATAGACAACTTCTTTTTATCTAGTTCTGTGCGCCAAGGTTTTTTGACCTCTCATAACTCCCACATCTTAGTTGCCTTCGTGGTGAATGCACTTAACCTACATTAGGAAGTACATGAAAGCTTGAAGTGCATGAAAATATCGTAAATTTAGAAGCGAAATCAATGTTGAATATTTTATTTCACATATTCCTATTACCCTCAAGACCTCTTCATGAGTTAATCGTTTTCGTTGGCATGTGAAAAAAAAACGGAAAAGTTGTATGTTATGGGCGAAGCTCCTTGTGGTATAGGACAATCCCGCGTCCTACAAGCGGCGTAGACAGGCTGGCATATCCACAGACAGACGGACGGACGGACAGACGGGCGGACAAATAGATAGATAGATAGATAGATAGATAGATAGATAGATAGATAGATAGATAGATAGATAGATAGATAGATAGATAGATAGATAGATAGATAGATAGATAGATAGATAGATTGATTGATTGATGGCCGCTTCGCTCCCTTCATCATCATTCACTTCATGGTACACTGTCTTTTTTTAATTAGAATTAGCTGTCGAAGCATGATGTAGAGTTGAGTTTAAAAATCAGTATAATAGTTTTAAAAACACATATAATGTTACAAATCATGCACCCCTGTGACTGCCTGCGTGTCTGCGGTCACTTCGTTACCCCCCCCCCCCTCCTGTCCCACATTCTGTGTTTATCTGGCTTCATTATTTTTGTTTGTCCCTGTGAACCAAAATAGAAAAGCAGGTTTTCAGGTTTCCATTTCTTTGAACAAAAGAAAAAGTGCATCAAGGGCTGGGGTTTTTGTTAAACGCAACCTAATTACACCAACAGACAATGAAGTCAATGAAGGCATAGGGTATAATATTTGTAGTTTTTAACTGAGCATAGTAATTAGAACACAAATTAGAAGAAATAATGTGAATGACGAGTGGACCTGCCACTGGTAGGGATTGAGCCGACATCTTTCGGGTAACACGTCCGATACTCTTGATTTAGTGATCAACATTCGACATTATCTTACAGTTTTATTACATTTCGTGTCTTTTCTCGCAATAAAACTAGTTCTTACTTTTTTATTTGCTGTTACAAAGGGAAGAAACATTCCATTGCACCTACATACTTGGCAAATTGACGTAATAAGTAGTGTCAGTAGTATAGGTGTAGCGCTAGTAATAGTGTTAGTACTGGTGGTGGGGGTGAATATAGCATCCTAGTACTAATACTAATAATAATAATAATCAAAAATAGTAAATTCTATTATCTGTATGTCCCGCGCTATTCTCTTCAAAAATCTCTTCTTCTTTCGTTCTCTACTTACAATGGCTTTTTTTATTGCGACGAGTACCTGACGCGTTGCCATGGCGACTGCCGATGTGCACCACATACCAGTACACACTAATTGCGACGCACCTCTTCAACTAAAAGCACCGGCGGCCTGTCGCAACAGCGCAACAGCTTGCAGCTTCATTGGAATGCCTCTGCAGCGCTAAGCCTCGTCCCCTTCACCTCCTACCACCCTCTCCCGCCGAAAGATGAGGATCGATAATTGACTCTTTCCGACCGAGCGCAGGCGCAGTGCGCGTCACTTCACCTGCGTTGATAACTCGATTATAAACAATACACGCGGTGTAAATGCGAATGTATAGAAAAAGCGAATGGCGTAAAAAAACATGCACGTGGATGTTTTCTGTGAGTGGCAAGGCTCACGCTATCGGTAAATGCCGAGGTCGTATACCTGGTCGTTCTCGAGGGTGGAGAGGACCTATCGGAAATCGCTGGCACGATGAGAGCTACAACCAAACTGCGCTGACGCCGATTCATAAGAAAAATGGTTGATCCCTTCGTCAGCTAGAGGAATCGGTAAAGCACGAAAGCAGAACCTGTTCTTATGGAAGCAGTTTCATGTTTACTGTACAGGCTACTGCATAAAGTCGTGGGTTAGACTCCTATTGATGCAACCTTTTTTTCTTTGTCCTATGATCGTGACTATTTTTGTCGACGTCATTTCCGTGACAGTAACACATCACTTAAGTCTTGGTGGACCACTTTCGTGTTAAAAACAAAACAAATGCAGCTCCACTATTCGAAAAAATGCGGCTCCACTACACGTTATATAGTGAGACTTGTCTCTACTAACGGGCAGCGCATTAATCTCGCTCGCCAATGTTCCAGCCTACCGCCTCATACGTGACGTTTAATGCAGCCGACTTCGCAAAGTGCACCGAAAATGGCAGAGCGCCGTCGTTTCTATGGCTCGCTCCAAAACACTTGCTGGAGCGAGTGCTTTCATCTCGCGGGTACCGGGAGTGAAAATAAAGGGGAGAAGAAAACAAAAAAAAGGTCGATAAATGGCGGTCTATGTTTAGCAGGAACCCACAAGCCACGGGCTCCATGAAAACGACCCTCTCTAGCTCGCGAGCAACGCTACAGAATTGTCTAATTTGACGTCACCAATGACGTCATCATATTCTTCTTTTCTTTTCGCCATTTTTCGCCCTCTTTTTTGTTCTTCATAGCCCCCTTCATTCTATAGTCAGACTGGTGCCACCAAGTGCCACATACTCCGCATATAACGGCCGATCACACGTGGCAGAGAAGGTTGCAGAAGAAGTGGGGAGGGGGAG